>QLOK01004193.1:0-28701 GCA_003313805.1 Tricholoma flavovirens
CTGCAAATGTGAGAGGGGGGGGTTTCTTTTCTATATATTAATGTAAATTAGTGTTATATTAATATAAAACAAATTGTAGTGGAAACCCATGCATGAACACAGGTAAACCATGGAAACCTGGGGTGATACCATACCCTTACCTGTGTGGGTATGGTGTTCACAGGTATGGGTTAGGGTATGGGAAGATATACCCAAGGGTTACCCCTGGCATTCCTTAGGTTTGCCTTGGAAACAGGGCAAAGTCTTGTAGATTTCATATCCATTGATTCAGTGCCATCTGAAGAAAGTACAGACTTGAAACTCAGAAAACCTGGTACTGGGTGGGGCAGGCACAACAAACTTGGCAAAATACCTGAAAAAATTCAAGAGATTCTATGGAACCAATCTCCTTGTACCAATACCAAACTTGTTGCAGGTAAACTGTCACTTTGTGTAGGAATGCCAGTAATGGTATGCAACAGAGATGTGTATTACTAAAGGAGTACAAGAAGCAATTGTCCATAGCTGGCAGGGCCTGACCAGCCCATCCAGCAAGAAGATATTAGATGCTCTATTTGTGGAACTTCAGGACCCCCCTATGCCCATAGCACTATATGGTCTTCTGCTGAATGTTGTTCTGCTAACTAAGACCACAGTCATTACTAACTGTCAATTGCCACATGACACTTTGATATCTGTGTCACATAACCAAGTCGAGGTGTTACCCAATTTTGCTATGACTGATTATCCATCCCAGGGCAAGACCAGGCTTTATAATGTGGTCAACCTGATGTTTAATTGGACCCATCAAAATTACTACACTGCATTGTCAAGAGGTGTGAGTGTGGCAGAAACATTAATCTTATCCAGTTTCCATCCCAGCAAGATAATGGGTGGAGCATCTGGGGCACTTTTCCAGGAGTTCAGAGAACTTGAACTTCTGGATGACATCACTAAAATGCATTTTGAGGGTAAACTACCATTAAAAGTAGCAATGGGAGATTGTAGAAGTTCCATAATCACCCTGTACTGCAAACACAAGGGCTTGAGTTACATGCCTTCTGAAATGCATAAAGCTCTGAAGTGGAACAAACATGATCCATACCTCGAATCTGACAAGAGTGAACTACAGTGGTGAATCTTGGACAAATCAAAAAAAAACACACCTGACAAGCCAGAGTCAAGTGCAGTCTCAAAAAAGGTAAAGAGATCATTGTCCCCTGGCATCAGGAAAAAGCTTTTGACTTCTTCCTGACTGCTTTGGCTGCCTTGAGAAACCTTGATATGTCCTTAAGGCTAAAACACTTTGTATTGATGATTATTAATATAGATATCATGTCACATGATCTATTGAGTTGCATTACTAAGCACAATTACCTTTCCAAGCATTTCAAGGCTGTCAAGGCTGTCAAGGCACCTGGGGCAAAGTCATCAAAAATATAAAGGTAATACAAAATAATGATTAGTAATACAAGTCAGTAGGTCATATGATCTCATATACATATCAATAATTGTCAAAAATATATGTTTTAGCCTTCAGGGCTTGTCAAGGTTACTCAAAGCAACCAAGGCAGGCCATATGTAGTTTTCCTGATGGGACAACCACTGCAACCACCAACTAAAAAAGCCAAGTTATGTACAGAGAGCCTTTGTCAATCAGAATCAATTCAGCTGCTTACCCCAATAAGCATGCAGTGGCAGAACAACAGTTGCACATACAATGTGATCATTGCTGTACTGTTCAATGTTTGGTGCAAGAACCCAAATTATGTCACACAGTGTTGGCAAGAACTACAGTCAGACTTACTAGACTCTCTGATTGATGGTTTCCACTCGCACATAAACATCTCTACAAGTTTAAGGTCATATTCATTGGAACAGATTCATAGGGAATAACACAGGTATGGTGAAAACCATGGCATTTGGGTCACAGGGTCTGCAGGTATGGGTACAGTGTTAGAAATTATTCACCCACTGATTACTGTGACCTGTTTCACAGTGTCATGGGTTGGTGTGGGTACTTTGGCAACAGCCACATCTGCTCACTCACCAGCACCAACATTGCCATGACCATCCCTCCTTCATCCACTGACCACCACCTCTGCTCCTTCAAGCCCCACTGCCATCAATCCCATGCCTTCCACAGTGCCCAACAACAACAATGAAAGAGTGGAAATGGGCCCAATGACAGTTGAACATTGTTGTGGGCCCCAGGTAAGTTTTCTTATTTCTTTGTTTCTTTTACTAATCAACTTTGTTTTAGGTCTTTTAACTTATATCAACAGCATTCACCCCGAGAGACCCCACTCCCAAACCATGTCATGCCACTGCTGCAAGCAACCTGACCTAAATGACCCAAATGACAACTGTGTTGTTTGGGCCCACAGTAAGTTCTCTTTTGTTCTTGTTCTCATTAATTAACTAATTACTTTACTTTACTTTTTAGGTTTTAAACTGCTGGTAACAATGGGAGCTGATCCAGGATGACCCACACCCAACCAACCACCACCACCACTGACCACATCACCCCCAACCACCACCATGAGCAACATCTCACAGGGTGGAAACAGGAAACAACAGGGATCCCAAGACAGGCCACCACAGGATGATGGAACAACAATGGGAGATGATGGGGGGTGATGAGGGGAAGAAACCAAAATGCCAACACCAACAACAATGATGGCAGGACAACAAGGGCCAGGGCAAGATGATGGGACAACAGAGGACAAGGGGACAATGTGATGGGGGACTAGGAGGATGACAATGACAGGGGATGAAGAGGATGACGAACAGGGACAGGAACCACAATGACCCCAAACAACAATGGAAGGGACACAACAACAAGGACAACAGGACAATGAAGGCACCTGGCAACCAGCACCCACCTCCACTGCTGCAAGCAATGGCTTGCAGGGTGGACAGCAGGTGCTTCAACAACCAGAGGACACCCCAATGCCAATGATGGATGATGGGACAATGGGGGGGATGATAACACAGGCCAATGATGACAGGGAGAGGCACAATGATGGGCTGGGGAGAGCAACAGGCACAAATGACTGGAGTCGTTTGGGCCCCTGGTAGTTTTTAAGTTCATTTATCTTTTTTTTTTGGTTAAAACTAACTTCACCAGCACCCCAACCACCCAGACAACCCAGCACCTGCACCCATGGTGCATTCCACCCCTTTCCTCCCCCTGCCCCCATCTTCCCTGCAGCCCCTGTGAGCCAGGCAACAAGCAATAGCTTGCTACTGTGCAGCAGGGGCTTCTTTAGATGGAGAAAGGTAGGATTGGAGGTGCCCAGCACAAAGGAACCAACAGGGATAACTTGCAGTATTGGGGGATGGGGGGCAGTATCACCATGGTAAAAACCTGCACCCATGGGTATGGTCTGAAAATGGGTATGGTCTGAAAATGGGTGCAGGTTACACAGGTGCAGGTATGGTAAGCACCAAATTCACCCACAGGTGTACCTGTGTTGCACCATGCAGATTCATGATTACTTGAGACACCATCTGGCCAGAGTAGGTGCAGAGTGTCCTTTTGGTCAATACACTAGTGTACACACCATTCTAGACCAACTACTCACATCTTGTTATTCAATAACATCCCTGTATGTCTTTGTGCTAATGATCATCCTGTTGATAAGCATGAACACTCAATGCTGACATGCAAGATAATGCTTATTGACACACCTCCTGGTTGCACTATTCAAGAATGCATAAAAGATTTTGCTGTAAATTTATCCAGTAAGTGTAGTTACGAGTCCTCGTACCTTGAACTTGTTCTTTTAACCTGACCATCCCATGAAAAGTTAAGAGAGGCGGCTGCTCGGCAGAAACCGGAGTTCTAATGTTGGTTGGAGACAAGCTAACATTTCGAAGTCAGACCTACAAATTATTTCAAACCCAGCGGGTTTTATCGACACGCGGACTTTGAACGAAAAGGTAATTGTCACATTCAGTCACTTACAATGGCGACAACTTGAACTTTAAGTTGAACACCCACCACCAACGACGATGACGCTGCCGCCACCTCCCTTCCCACCACCTCCGCCACTCTACCCACATCTGCCATCACAATTCCCAAGTCCATCCCCCATCACAAACAGCTGCAAACAAGCAAACGGATGAACGCGGCCCCAAATGACGCAATCGTTGTTTGGGCCCTAGGTATGTTTTGTTTTGTTTGTTTCTTGTTTTTAGGAACTATTATACTGCCAATGACGTGCCAAAGCACCCACCCCACCACTGCGAGCCTCGGAAAACAGGCCCAAACGACGTTTATGTGTCGTTTGGGCCCTAGTTAAGCTTTTTTTCTTATTTCTTTCTTCGTTTTATCAATTAACTGTTTTCTTCATCCATTTTTAGGTTATAATAACCTTGTAACGACAAACAATGAACCACAACACCCCACACACCACTACGCCACCGCTGTGAGCCACTGCTCGCAGGGTGGATTGCAGGTGTTAACGGCCACAACGAGGACACCAACAGTGGGATAGGAACATGGCACGATGACGGGAGGGGTAACAACGAACGAGGGACGCGACAGCGGGGATGGCAGGATCACGACGACAAGCGACGCCAGGGCAGGACAACAACCCCAACGAACAAGGAGGCCAACAGCAATGGCAAGACGGGACAATGGGGACAACGACAGCGAGAACGGGAGGGAGAGAATGAGGAACAAGGCACGACAATGACGACGAGGGGACGATGGGGAATGAGACAGCACGTGCCCCAGCCCTACAAGCCACTGCTTGTAGGGTGGATCGTGGGTGGGACGACGATGCAGCACCCTCACAACTGCCATGAGCAACTGCTTGCAGGGTGAATGGGGATGCAAGAGTCCAGGACAGACGGAATGAGGCTGCCCATGACAACCAGGAGGAGACAACGGGGGTCCTGGAGCAGATACAAACAATGCAAAAAAGGCTCAAGAGACATCAACGACGTCTTTTGGGCCTTGAGTAATTTTTGTTTTGTTTTCATTTCCTTTTTTAGTTACTAACAAAATTTTTAGGTACATTCCAAAATAGGACATAGTAGTAAGTACAAAATGGTGTCCCCAGCTTTCCACAACAATGTAATATAAGATGTGGGTGCACATAAATGTTTGAAAAGGTGTACTGAGATAGTACAATTTACCTGAAACAAGTTAGATCAAGCAAAATATCAATTGTGTATTAAAAATGTGTTGTGTTGCAACTTTGGATATTAGTAAATGAAATCCTAATGTTGCATTCAAGCATATTGGATGTATATCAATAGATCTGTGCAAGAATAGTTCACAGTAGCTATAATACCCCTTCTGCAGATCCAGTATTAAATACCACATCAAAGAATTCAAAGTTCTGCTTGCACAGATCTATTGATATACATCCAATATCAAATGCAACAGGGTTTGGCATGACATTAGGATTTCATTTACTAATATCCAAAGTTGCAACACAACACATTTTTGATACACATTTGATATTTTGCTTGATCTAACTTGTTTCAGGTAAATTGTACTATATATCTCAAACTCACAAGTACACCTTGTAAAACATTTATGTGCACCCACATCTTATATTATGTTGTTGTGGAAAGCTGGGGACACCATTTTGTACTTAGTCATCCTAGTTTGGAATGTCATGTGACATTGGTGGCTTGTGAATGTCCTCTACTTAGGACAAACAGACTTTGGATTCAGATTCAGCTTGTCAAAATACAAAAAGCATATCTCTGTGTTCAAATTAATTAATATAATTGTCCTGCTCCCATATGTATGTTTCATTTTTTCCTAGTGTTTAAAAGTCTGGCTCATGCAACTGGAAAAAACCACAAACCAAACTGGATCAAACCAGCGGTCCAGTCTTTTATCAGTTGTAGTTGCCCAAAATCCTAAGGGTAGTCAGTTGTGGTCCTAGTTATTGAACAACTGATCAAAACTGGTTGCAATTGGTTGCAACCAGTCTATTTACATGTAGGCTATGTGTAATCAAACTAGTTGTAGCCATTTTACAGTATGCCTTACATATTGTACAAACTATATATACTATATTATGATAAGTGGGAATGTGCCCAAGGAATGATTAACAAAAGTGAGGGTTTATATACCTTGGGGCTGCACACAGACCATTTGGTCATGTGGTCCCACTGCCTTTTGTTGTGGTGCATGGCCATCAACATCAACCCACCACCACAACCTCAACTTTGACACAATGACACCACCACCACTCCCTCCTTCCCCACTCCATCAACACCCACCACCATTGGACAGCACTGCCAACCACTGCAAACAAACCACATCAGGCCCAAACAACAACAGATGTCATCTGGGCCTAGGTAATGTTTTTTTTAAATGTTCTTTTAACTAATATCTTTAGGTTCCAACTATGTTGTAACAAGGTGGCACCATAACAGCACCCACACCCATGCCTGTGAGCAGAGGCTCACAGGGTGGTAATGCACAAAACACCAGATGACAAGCACCACCAATGGCCAACACCAACACCAACACCAACACCAACACCAACACCCATCACCAACACTGCTAATGCCAATGGTCAGCAACAATGACAATGACACAGCACCACTGCCACATCACCTCCACCACATGACAGAGGGATGACACAATGAGGGAATGACAATGCAATAACCCTCACTCGCTCCCCTTGCTTGACTTTTATTTCTTTATTATCCACATGCCTGCTCCAGGCCCCTGCTCAGGAGGGGCTTTATTTTAGTATACAGTATTTTATTATACGTAATGCCATTTTAGACCAATTTGAGTCAGTCAATGACCAGTTGTTGAACTGGGACTGGACTGCAATGAACCAGTTTCATGTGGTCCAGTCCAGTTTTATGTAGTTTCTGAATGTGACCAAATCAGTTGGGGTATGGTTCATGCCAAAAATGAAAATAAAATAAAATAAAATAAAAAATAAAAAAATAAAAAATGGACCTAACTGGACTTTTAAACACTATTTTCCCCCCAGGGATGTAATTTTATGGTCCTGGCTTCCTTGTATTTTGCATGAGGGAGGGTAATTAATTAAATTTGTTCAACATAATTATGTTCCCCTGGTATTTATGTGAGGGAACTAAAAAAAAATAATATGTTGATTTTCAGATTGAGTTGTAGTAGCAGCACAGTCCAGGGCCTAGGGAATGGTAGGGTAGACCCCCCAGTCTACCCCTGACAATCTCTGGGACTCCCAATCAGGAATGGGTTTTGGAGATTCCCTCAGATAGAACACAGCTTGGAGTAACCAATGCCTCCAGGCCACTCCAAAGTGAGGACTCATTCATGCCAGGCATAGCCATGGCCCAACCTGACAAGTGAATGTGGATGTACATTGATTTGAAAATTCACTTTTGCATCCCATCCACTGTTACTTGCAATCAAATTTTCATGGGCCATATGTTCATTCAACCCCATATTGAATATTAATGTTGATGCACTTGTTGTGCATTACCAGTTGAGGGGAGTTATATATTTTACCTGGAATCATTTCACAGCTCACTTCATAATGCAAGCTGGCCTAGTGTGGTACCATGACAGAATATTCACAGGACACATGTTGGTTTACAAGTCATGGGACCCAACATTGATGCTGAATCAAGACACGATCTCTGTTATCTACACTTGCAAGAACTCAGATATGCCATATGTAGTAGTGGCCCACTAGCTCAAGTGTTTCTATGAGCAGGACAGTAAGACCTACATGTGAGCACACCTACAACTACAGTGCACACAACACCAGGCAGATGAAGATAACACCACAGCATCAGGAAAATCACACAAAAGTTTTGGACTTTTTCAGCCTTTTGGCTTCAGAAAGGCCCTTCCCAAAGTCAAAAGTCTAAATAGTGTAAAAGTCCTCCTCATGCATCCTCCAAAGTATCTAATGTTTGAAAAGTGGAAAAAGTGACAAAAGTAGTTAACTGTCCTGTAACAACTCATGTGCATGATAATCAATAATGTTGTTAACAAAATAAGATCGGAATGCATCAAGTGAATCTGCCATGTCAAAATTTTCAGGAAGGAACCCATGACCATAGTGTGGGAGTAGGTGAGCAGCTTGGACAATGCTATTGAGATGTATAACTTCCAATGTGGGCTGTGCCCCAACCATTTCAAGTCTGAACTCCCACATTCCCATCACATCATCTCATTGCTCAGAAACTGGCATAAACCAGTTCACCAAGGCACATGGGATCTCCTGATCCCTCAGAGGGTCATGGAAGGAGAAAAACAAAAGAACACAAGCAACAAGAATACCACACATGATCTGAGAGCTCATATTGTGGTTGTCATCTTCGAAGACCTTGACAAAGACAGTATCATGGTGTGATTTCCCATTCCATCCTCTGTTAGCATGGATAAGCTCTCAGTACATGCCTCCAGCTCCACACATATTACTTGGAGCATAAAATGTGGCAATAGCAGAATGAAATACATGGATCCACAATGAAAACTCAGGGAGATTAGTCAGAGTATTTGAAGTATTTGGATGGCACTGGTGAAAAAGGAATTGCTGGAGGGCAACTGAAAAGCCAGATTGTTTGATAAACATGGCAAGGCCTTGAAGGTTCATCAGATATGCGTGCTCTAGTTAGCTCCAAGTCCAGCAATCCAAGTCCAGGTAAATCCATTACTCACCATGTGTGAAAGTGAGGGTGACCTGGGCATTTGCTGTCATTTTGGAAGATGGCCCTGCCTCAATCTCATCATCATCATCATCATCATCATCATCATCATCTTGTTTCCTTGGAATACCATAAGGTTGGATGGGTGGCAGATTACCAGAAACAAGTGCATTTGCATAATCCAACAGCCTTCCATCTAACATGCCACAATTCTCGAAGACTTGATGAAGTGCATTGAGTTTATAGAGATGTGAGATAGTTTTCATCATCTGCGGTAGTGGAGTGTTGTGGTTTGAATGTCACCATGGCTTCTTGACTGCTGTGATGTGAGTGGACTCTGCGATGGAAGAACATACACCATTAGGTGATGCAAAGAGCTCAATTTTTGAGGTGCAATGCATCAAAGAATGTTGATGAGGTAGTGATATAGCAGTATGTATGAACACCAGTCTTGATGAAGATATCTTGAAGCTGATGGAACCATTTGAGATGCTTGTCAAACTTATCGAGATCTGATGATGTGATGGCATTGCGATGAGCAATGTAACAGCATTCAATGGATTCACAAATGCATTTGACCATCTCATTGGGAACAATGCCCTTAATTGCTGCCAGATAAACCTAATCATGTCCAAAAGTTAACAAAATGGACATCAGGCAGAAAAGGCGAACCTTCATGAAGGCTTTAGAGTCATCACCTGTCCATTGTGAGAAATCACACCCATCTGGAAAGGAAAGAGATGTAAGCCAGGAAATGCAGGCACCAAAGAAACCCTAAGTAACTCATTAGGCCAGGCTTCTGGCAAGGTTTATTTTATTCACCAGTGGTCAATCTCTTGTATATATGGTAAGGAACCAGCTTTGCCATGCTCAAGTACAAGGTACTCTTCCACCCAAGTCACAAGATGGTCTTTGAAAGTACCTTTGATAAGTTGATGCAAGATATCTGGTGTAAGAAGAGTATGGATGTCTGCATGTGAAAAATTATGGGTGAAAGGCTATTGTTACAGTTATCAAAGAAACAATGAGATGAAATCATGAAATGCAACACACAATAACCTCATCTCAGAAGCTGTAGTTATCCCAGATAATACCAGGATCAAAGCAACTGATGAGAAACTCCCTCTTGGAACAGTGACATGGCAGGGCTTCCAGATTGTCTAAGTGCTCAGGTTCAGCCTCACAACTAGTATGAAAAAAGGTAAGAAAAATATGAATTTATTAAATGTTGATGCATGCACAAAGGGCACCAATTTTGAATGATTGCAGCTAGCATACTTGTTTGGGATAATCTGTGATATATGGTCCCAAGGAAAAGATTGCTCACTGAAAATACCCATCCAGGCACATGGTGACTTCAGGTTTGGTCATTGAAGGACAAAGCACAGAGAAACCCTTCTCAAGACATTGATGATAAAGTTGGTGGCAGAATGTTTGAAACTCTGGTCATTTCCGGTGCTTTCTGCTTGCTTGGGAGAGAGTTAGAATCAGAAAAATTGTCTAAGGGGATGGATACCTTACTTTTTGGAATGGGCAGTAATGTGACAGGCTCCATGCCAACAGAGTGAGATCTGTGCATTGCATTGGAAATATTCCTGGCACCAATATAAAGCGGGTGAAACTCTTGATGGCCAGTTGTGACTGACACTGTCATCTTGTCACTTCTAGCAATAATTGGGACTAACATTGCACCATGTGCATCAGGATGGTCAAGAATAATTTGAGACTGTAACATAAAAGTTGATGAGCAACAAGCTTGACCAATGATGGAGAAATCGATGAACAGCTTTGTCCCAGGCCCAGGTACCCAACATGAGATTTGACCACACTCTCTGATCCTTCTCATTATAAGTCCATGTAAGGTGTGTAATTGAAGTGGCCATCCAGTTTCAGAAGTGAAATCTGATCCAGAAGAATAGTGCGAGCATCATGGGATACAAGCTCATAACTCTGAAGCATCCATTTCGGTGGTGTTCCTTGTGGGCAAGAACCAGAATAATTGAATTTAACTGTTCTCCACACATGGCCTTCCTTGATAGAATTGATCATGTCATACATGTCTTGAGCATTCCTCCAAGGGAAATCCTCAACTGACCCTTGGCAGCAAATACACTCTGCTAGCCAATGGTCAAGGGCCCAGTTAATTTGACTTTTGGAGCTTTGAAACTCTGAAAAATGTCAATTCGCAAACTCAAATGTGAGCCAATCAGGAAATGGGTGCCAAGGATTTTCTGGGGTTGCATCTGCTGGTGTTAGGGAAGGAGGGGGAGATCCAAGGGCCAGAGGATTTCAATCATGGTCAGTTCAAAGTGCTGTAGTTATTTTCTTGAGCTTTCAGGCAGTTCAATTCATTCAAATAAGCTTACCATTCAAGTCCAAATGTTGTTCTATGGTATGACAATGTCTCTTGACCAGCATAGACTTTGGAGGATGCTTGAGCTGCACATGAGAAGCAAGACCACAGTGAGTAACACACTGTGCACCACAGAAACCACAGGAATATGACATTGGCACACTATGGTTTGGTTGAGTTGCGGAATTCCAAACAATTTGCTGCAAACACCCTCTAAAGGGATAGCATGCTGAGATCCACAGGTCCACATCATGCCACAAGTTCAACAAACCTTCTCCCATTTTCAACCCTTGCTTCTGTATTTCCCATCTACTTCAAGCCCTCATGCATACTACTCATTCTTCATCTACTGCTAACATGTCAAAAAAGCAGCCCATTACTGAAGTCAATCAGGAAAAGCCATTGTTGAAGCCAAGTTCCCTGAAAAATAAGGGAACCAAGATGACAACTGGTAAGTAAAAGGTTCACCAGCTTTAGACAGGGACAGTGCAACTAATGTGGATTAGAAAACACTTGTGGGGGTGGAGAACAGGTTGAATCAAATGGCCATAAGTGCCAAGAATGCTCAGCATCCCCCATGCCATCCCCTGTGACAGAAAAGTGACCCCGATCCAATAACCATCCAGGGTTCATTGGTAAGAGAGGGTGTCATATGAAAACTGAAGTGGCTGCAGAGAAGGCTGCTAAGGAAACAAAAGCTGCAATCACTGCTGCTTCCCATGAACAGGTGATGGATACACTTGCTGAGATAGAAATTGAGCAAGCTGAGAGAGAGGCATCTTGACGAAAGGCAGTGACCCATAGATGCCCAGGTGCCAGGGCTTGCCAAGATATATATACAGAAGGGAGCAGTGATGCTAGTATAGATGTTGACAAAGATCTAACCAAGCTCATAAACCAGGAGATGGAGGCAGAGGAGGAAGATGAGGATGGTGAAGACTCGGAGTCCCACCAATCAGATGTTGAGAAAGTGCCAGTAAAAAAGGTGGGAGATACCAGTTGCATTTTCACCCTGGAATCAAACTCATGCTGTTATCCAGAAGTCCAGTTCTAAGAAACAAGAATTAATGAAGGAAGTTGCAGCCAAGAAGAAGATAATTGTTCAACAGCCCAAGGCAGTGAAAAAGCGGTGTGTCACATGTTTGATCACCAGTCCCACATCTCATCCAAGTCATCAATCTCATCTCTCTCAGTGGCACTGATCTCCCAATTGCAAGCAGCCTCAAGGACACCTGGAAAGCAAAGTTGAAGAATGTGGATGCAGAGATTGCTATTGGTGGACTTACTGATGAGCATGCATCTTCCATTTGTCTGAAATTCACACAGGGGCTCTCTCTCAAGGTAAACCTTATCACAATCTCAGTGATGCATGGCTAGTATCTCAGCCATACCATCCAGGTTGTAGACGAAGGTTCTGAAGATTCTGAACCTGATGCACTGCCTAAGGGCAAACCAATGAAGGTTGTCAAGCCCTTAGTAACTAAAGTATGTATTTGCTCCTACCTTGTACCTTGTGACATAATTGGCTACTCAAATACTTTCTAGAGTATGCTAGCAAATGATGCTGAAAAGGGATCCAGTAAATCTGCTGCTATCAACAGTAGCATTAAGCCCAAGACTTTGAAGTCCAAGAAGGATATCATACTGTTGGCAGGTTCTGCTCCAACTCCATCCAACCTGGCCACCTCTGAAAGTGTATTGCTATCCAAGCTTCACGAAGCCTGGCAATCTGCGAAATCGTTGAGTGACCTACCCCTTCCCTATAGCAACAGCAAAATAATCATGAAGTTCTGAATGACATGCTACAGCAGGTGGATGACTTCGAAGGACATGTTTGATGGATTTACCATCAATTCAGATGTCCTCCTTTGCATTGTACAAGCTGTGTTTGCTGCAACCTGGCCTGAGTCACCTTATGTCCCCTGCAATTGAGATGTTGTACATTGAATGGTAAGCATCTAGATTGGGAAATGAATGACACTTACAGTGAGTATGTATAGATCTACAACAATTTGAACACAAATCATTCCACAATGGCTCAGTCATCAATTGAACTACTCAAGAAGTATCTCTCAAATACAACTGAGGAGACGGTGGCCATCTGGGTCAATCATGTTATTGAAGCCTGCCTCAGTGAGTTAGTCTATGAAGATCTGTGCCCCAAGGGATCTTCAATTATCAAGGGTTGTCCCAATTACTATGTGTGTGCTTTTGTTCATGACTTTCTGCTCCGATTCCTCTGAATTATGCTCACCATCAATGAAGAAGCCCAAGGGCTTATTAATGACAAACTTTGTTGTCAACCTTGTGGAGCTGTACCTCAAGAATCTACACAAGTCTTTAATTGTTCATGGACAACCTTGTAGGCTTGTTGCTCTCATTCTTGTTGCTGTATGTGATCACATAGTCTCTGAATAAGCATGACTAATCAAACTTCTCTTCAATCAGTTAGAATGAGCTGCTGGCACTTTCAACACTGGCAAATTAGTCCAGCCTAGTGTCTTCAACCATGAATATGATGCCCTTTTCAAGGAGTACCTGCAAAGTATTGAGAAGTTCAATCACTGGGACAAATTCTATGACAAGTGTGGCATTTCCCCAAATTGCAGGACCCCTCGCCCTCATAGAAGCACTGCAGCCAAGCTTTCCTTAGTTGAGATTGGCCGTGGAGACCTCAATTTCAGCAGCAGCCCCATACGAGAATAGGATGTTGTTAGTAGACATGATACTGGCTGGCTATGAGGGCCAATCAACTTTCAAACTGATCAAAACATTGATATCAATGTGATTAAGCACTTTGTCACTTTACATGACTTTTCATACTTTTGGCGACTTTTCTAATTTGCGTAGCTTCATATCCCATAACCCTTTTTACAGGCATACCCTAGCAATGTAACTTCAGACTTCTTTCTTTATTCAGCTTTATTATTCAGCTTTAGGGTAGCTTTTACAGCTTCCCAAAGCCAGAAAAGATTTGTATGATTTTCCTGATGCAGCAATGACCTCCCGATGCCACACAAGCAAGGGGTGGAAAGCATGGCTCACACAGTGGCCTCTGGTGGCACATAGTATGCAGCACACCTGTGGATGACACTCTTGGACTCAAAGTTGGGTGTGACAAGTATAATGATTCAGACCAGGTGTCAGGGAGCTGATCACAAATGTGTGAAAGGAAACTGTTCTACACTATGGTACACAATGTAACCCTAGAATATGAGGTGTAGTAAATGCTGAAAACCTGCCAGACAGCAAGATGGCAGGTGTGTGGGTATTGCTAGGTAGTGATATGGTCACTAGCACCTGTTCCACCCTGTGAGCAAGGCTTGCAACAGTGGGGGGCAGGTGCAGGGCAGCTATTGTTATCTCCTCTGCACCAACATATCACCCTACCAGCAGATGCTTGTAGGTGTGATGCAGGTGGTGTTGTCATCTCCTCCCCCCTCCTTCCCCTCCCAGCATCATTCCCATCCCTCACCAGGGTCAGCGCTGTCTTGCATCAGCAAAATCAAGGATCAACTTATGTTACTTATTTGGCTTGAAGCCCAATTAAGGAAATTAAGGGAAATTAAGGAAAATAAGTTCATTTTTTCCCTTAAAATTGAGGACCGTTAAGGACATATAATCAAATGAACAGTATAAGCAACATGTAAGAAAATTAAAGGCCATAAGGAGGTTATAAGGCCTTAAGACCTTAAGGACTCCTTGACTTGTCTTCGAAATTTCTTCCAAGTCCCTCTCGGCATTTCCCGAAAATGGAAATTCAAGCTCAGCATCATCAGGCCACATCACACTGTTGAAACACACTACCAGCATCAGACCAGCATTATCAAGGGACCAGGAGAACCCACTGCTGTGAGCCCCTGCTCACAGGGTGGATGAATTATACTGGAGCAACAACAATGAATGGCCAGCACTTGTCACCCATCCTAGCCCTGTGAGCCACTGCTTGTGGGGTGGATTGCAGGTGCTAGCAGCCAATGACAAGCAATGGAAAGGGGAATGAAAAATAACAAACAGGAGCCAGGACCCAAGGGACGAAGGGAGGAGAACAATGAAGATGAACAATGAAGATGACGAATGATGAACCACCACCACAGCACCCCACTGTGAACAACTGTTCTCAGGGTGGAAACAGGGACAGGGCTGCAGGGGAGATGGAGGACAACAATGCAGGGCAGCAACCAGTAAGAGGATGGCAATGGGGCAAAACACAAAAAAGGTGAGTTTTTTTTCTTCTTTTCTCATTTCATTTCCTTGTGACTAACAAAAATCTTAGATAGTGATTTTACTATTGACGACAATGGTGAGCACCCCCTGATCAACCCCCACAATGCCATTCCCTGATGACAATGACAAATGGCACACCCCCCTGCCACCAGCCTCATGAGCAACTGCTCATGGGGTGGATTGCAGGTGGAATGATGATGGTGATGGGGAGGAGCAATGATTGGGGGTGATGGGGAACATTTGGAAAAGGGTCTTGAGTGGGGGAGTGGCAGTAGGGTGAATGAGAACAACAGGAGCAGGGGAATGTTGGGAGCAGGGATGGAACCATAGTCAACCATGTACTTCACTGTATTTGCATAGTAGCATATATATATTATTCTTAGTTTTTTGCTTAAACTTCTGCTTAAGTTTCTTATTGAAATTGCTAGGCAGCCTCCTAAGAGCAGATACCTGCCTGAAAGCAGTTTAAGTAGTGATATAAGCATGAATAAGGGGCAATTAATGGAAACCTGCATAATTCAGGAAATGACCCTTATTATTTTAAGGAGAATTTCCTTAACAGTAATTTCCTTAATCTTGCTTAATTTCCCCTTTAAGCATAATAAGTCAGTGTTGGATTTTGCTGATGCGTTTGGTGTCAGGGGTGGCTGTCCTTGTTGTCATGGTTGTTGTCCAGTTGGGGGTGTTGAGTGGCACAACCTGGCCAGGCGAGGTGGCGAGGCTGTGCCAACAGCACTAGTTCGGGTGCCATGAAACCCCCTAATGATCCCCATGTTGCACTATCTTCAATATGTCATGAATGCAATAACTTCCAAGTGAGGACTACTTTTCAATCCCTTCCCCCACTTCTAGCATGTGAATGGTGTTGAGATCAGAGGCAACACCAATGCCAATAGCTGAACATGGCAGTGATCACATAGCCACATTTATTTATAATACCAATCTTTATTTACCAATTAGCTTACTGAGAAATGCTCACAATGTTTAGTATAAAAGTTCTATGTACATAGTTAGCTACCTAACAAAGTTTGTTTACTATTGAGTCCTCTTCTCATCAACAGGTTATGGGCCCTGGCCTTAACTGAATTTTCTTACTCATGCTATACTCAAACTGATAACACCTGGATCAAATTTAAATGATGGCCAATGTTTCAAATGCTTCAACACATATGAACATTTACTGTACAAAATGATGGATATTTTGACAGGGCAAGACTTGTGGGATTATGTCAATGGATTGACCACTCTACCAACAGATGTGGCCCAACAACCAGTGTGGCATAAGAAGGACAGGATGGCATTATCTGTGATCCAATTAAGGGTGGCCAACAAGACGTTGGTGTATGTTGTGAGTTCAACAAGTGCAAAGGAGGCATGGGATACATTGAAATCCTTGTTAGTGACTCAGGGGGTGTTAGGAATTGTCTTGGTGCAGCAGAAATTATTTTGGTCTCAATGCACAGATGAGATGCCCATTGATGAACATATTCAGACATTGCACAGCTATCAGGAGGAGCTGCACAATTTAGGACAGAAGATTGATGGGGAGGAATTCTCCATTATTCTGCTAACCTCACTCCCTGAAAGTTGGAATAATTATATTGCATTAACAGACACCACTGCACTAAAGGATTCCCCAGCACTTATTGCATGCATTCTGGAACATGATTGACAGCTTAGTCTACAAAACTCTGATGATACAGCCTTATTTGGCAAGCCTGGAAAAAAGAAGATCAAGCCTAATATTACCTGTTATGGATGTGGGGAAAAGGGGCATATCAGAAAGCATTGCAAGGATAGATCCAAATTGGGAAAGGGGAGATCAGGAGGGAAGCAGAAGGAATCAACACAAGCCAATGTGGTGATGAAGAATTTGCATTTTTGGGGGATGATGTAGCACTGGCCATTTCACCAGATTCTTGGTTGGCTGACTTGGCATGCACTTCACACATAGCGTGGGATCATGATATTTTTATTGATTATACTCTGACACCAGGACATCAAATTTCTGGTTTTGGAAAAACCCCTGGATTAGGATGAGGGACAATACAGTTACAGACTACTGTGGAAGGGAAAACCTCGAAAATCACTCTGAAAGATGTGGTACACATGCCTGACACCCCATTCAATCTCATATTGATCTCATGTGCAATTGAAGCTGGAGCAGCTGTTCTATTTTCATCACCCAGAGTCAGATTCTGGGCACCTAATGAAACGATCATCATGGAAGGTCAGATATCAAATCGGCTGTTTGACATGGATGTCAACCAAGCATGCCCTGCCAAGCATGGGAGAATGTGAGATGAATGGCACAGGATTTTTGGGCACTTGAATATGGGGTCAGTAAAAATGCTCAAGGAAAAGGAAATGGTATTGGGAATGGAGGTGGATAGGACAGTGGAGCCTGCTGCACAGTGCAAGGTATGCATCATTGCCAAGCAGCATGTCCAACCTTTTCCCAAAAATAGCCAAACTGAGATCAAAGAGATCAGAGATCTCACAGTCATTGATCTATGGGGACCAGCATGCACTCAGGCTCCAGAGGGAGATCACTATTTCATCACATTCGCAGACAGCAAGTCACAGTGCATGATGACTTATTTTATGAAACAGAAATCAGAGGCACTTGCAAAATTCAAACAATACAAGAGTTTTGTTGACACCCAAACTGATCACAAACTCAAGAAACTTTGCATGGATGGAGGAGGGGAATTTCTTAACAAGGAGTTTAAGAAATATTGATTGGATAACAGTATTCAATTGGATGTCATGACACCCCACTTACCATCACAGAACAGAATTGCCGAATGTTTGAACTGAATGATAGTGGAACACGTGTGGGCAATGATCCATCAGCACAATCTACCTTACTCCCTTTGGAAGGAAGCAGTCGCTTATGCCACTTATCTTAAAAATAGATCCCCAACATGTGCAATCAAAGACAACAAGGTACTCGATGAAGTCTTTTGGGGAAAGAAGCTTGATGTGTCAAATCTGGAGGAATTTGGCAAAACTTGCTGGGTCTTGCAGCAGAACAGGAAAAAATCCAAACTTGACTAGCTGATGGTACAAAGGGCTACAGGTACTACAACACCAGCACCCACCAAATCCTCACCTCTTGGAACATGGTATTTGAAGTTGAGAGGGAGAAATCACATGATGTGCAAATCATCCACCCTATGCTGCTTGAGGGGGAGAGTGAGGAAAATGACAAGCAGACATCAGGTGGAGAAGGGATCCAGGCACAGAATGCACCTGAAAAGGAAATGCATCACACATCACAAACCCCATCAAAGATTCCAGTACCTTGGGAAAGATCAACTTGCATCTCTTTGCAGCCACTGATTAATTATAGATTGCTGAATAATCCAAATTCTCGTGGGCCAAAGGAATGGCAACATCAAGTACTGGCAATGGAGGAATTTGGTTTCATCACAGTGGATGATGCAATGATCAGGGCATCACTGGAGGATGATCTGCCCTTGGTAAAGGAAGCCAAGGGCAGATTGGATTGGGGAAAATGGAAGGAAGGGATGGATGCTGAGATATCCCAGTTGACCAAATGAGGTACATTCAAATTGGTTGACTTACCATCAGACTGGCAGGCAATTGCAAGTAAATGGGTGTACTGCATGAAACGCGATCACAATGGGATGATCACAAAACACAAGGCGAGACTCATGGTGAAAGTATGTTCCCAGATTCCCAGAATAGATTTTGTGGAAACCTTTCAGCTATTAATAGCACTCGACAAAATTGGAACTCATGATTCATGTGGTCAATGTTGTAGGCATGTACCTCAATGGGACATTAGATGAGGTAATCTTCATGATGCAGCCACAAGAATATGATGATGGAACTGGGAGAGTATGGCAGCTCTTATGGCCTCTCTATGGGCTAAAATAGGCAGGACAGGCCTGGAATGAGGAGCTTAATCAAGCCTTCCTCAAGGTGGACTTCATGTGGCTATTTTCAGATTAATGTGTCCATGTTAGGCACACTGATCAAGATTTGTTGATCACATCGGTCCATATTGATGACATGACTATTCTTGGATCAGATATTGATGCCATCACAGATATGAAAGCCAAACTGGGGAAGTACTTCACAATCACAGATCTGGGGGAGGCAAAGCAGATAGTAGGATTGGAATTGGATAGGGACATGGAGGCAGGTACCCTAAAAATCAAACAGACACAATATGTCAAGAAGGTCCTGGAGAAGTTTGGAATGGCAGATTCACACCCTGTCAGCACACCACTGGACCCAAATGTCAAATTGGTAAAGACACCAAACAATGAACACCACAATATCCCTGAGTACCAAAGTGCTATTGGATCACTTATGTATGTGGCAATTGGCACACAACCCAACATTTCATTTGCAGTACAAACACTCAGCCAATTTATGAGTAACCCCAGCCCTGCTCACTGGTCAGCCATCAAACATGTTTTCCAATATCTTAATGGCACTTGCAATTTAGGGATTATCTACTGTAAAGAGGGAGAAGTTGAACCCCTGGCTTATTCGGATGCCGATTGGGGCACCAATGTAAATGATTGAAAATCTATTTCTGGCTACATTTTCCAAATGGTGAATGGTCCAATCTCCTGGCAATCGAAGAAGCAACCCACAGTGGTGTTATCATTGATGGAAGCTGAATACATGGCCGAGAGCCTAGCCACATGACAGATCATCTGGCTACAGACCCTTACACTACACTCAATGTTGATAACCCAGGAGCCATCTAACAACGTGATCAATCATGGCCACACTAAGCACATCGACATCCAGCATCACTTTGTATGCGAGAAGATCATCTCACATGAGATAAAAATTCAGTACTGCGCGACGGACGACAATTTAGCCGATCTGCGTACCAAAGCACTACCAAAGCCGAAGCACGAAGACTTGGTTAATCGCTTAGGAATGGCGTAGGTGTCGAGGGGGGAGTGTTGAGATCAGAGGCGACAGCGACGCCGATAGCCGAACGTGGCAGTGATCGCATAGCCACATTTATTTATAATACCGATCTTTATTTACCGATTAGCTTACCGAGCAATGCTCGCAACGTTTAGTATAAAAGTTCTATGTACATAGTTAGCTACCTAACGAAGTTTGTTTACTATATCGAGTCCTCTTCTCATCAACAAATGGGGCACCCAGCCACCTATGCTGAACCCAAAGTTGACAATCACAGTTCAACACCTCAGGGGGATAGTCTATCATGATGGAGATCACTTTACTGCCCATATTTAATTCAACTGGCCCGGTATGATGATGGCATGCAAACCAGCTCTCAGTGGACATTGATTCTAGAGCATGGCACCGACCCCTTTGTGGCAGTATACAGCCGCAACTGATGGGATTTGAGAGCAAGGTTGTTAGTAATGTGCCATATGATGCAGTAGAGACTTTCTAGCTTAATGTATAATACTAACAATGTAAAATAGACAAACTATGCAAACCAATGCACATGTGCACATTGTGAGAACTCGGACATGCGGAGCAGTGACCCTCTAGCACAAGTAGACTGGGAATCGAATTCCGTTTAACACTCTGATGTGTCGTTATCCAAGATACCTCATGGTCGGGAAGGGTGAGTGGAATTCGTACTGTGCCTTGACGAACGAGGGGAAGGCGTTATGTTTTCCCGGGAGGGTTGAACGTTGAATACTGATGAGGTGGTCAGAGCGACATGTTACGGGATGTGAAAGAAGGAAGTGGGGAGCGGACGGGCATTCCGCACCAGCGAGGATCAGTGGAGCTGGCACTCCAAACCAACGGTGGTCGTTGGTGGGAGGGAAGCGAACTTGACGGGTTGAAGTTTGCCGAAGTGCGGACACAAGGAGACTGGATGACTCCTCCGGCATCTCCCCGAGAATGCGGTCATTCCAGATTTCGATTTCGAGACCCACGAGTAGCAGCGTCCGCCGTACTGGCTCAGGGGTCGCTGGAAGAATGAGGGGCAGAACCATGCCAAAGAGCTACAGTGGTCACGGTCGAGGACCCGATTAGGAAGCGCGAGGACGACGTAAGACAAAGGCAAGACCGGGGAGGCAAGGGAGAACAGTGATTCACAGCGCAGGGATGGGTGTACAATAATTGAAGTGGGGTTCATCACTCGGTTCCTTTGGTGTTAAAAAGATCGCGTTGAAAGTTGGAGTGCTAAGCGTTGAATGCTGGAACGCTGGAGTGGTCGGTTCCTGATTGAAGAAGTGAGAAGACTGCCCGCAGGACGCAGCACCAGCGCGGGTGATCATGAAGGGACTAGCATGGAGTCCTTGAAGAGACTAGGGAGAAGGCGTGAGTGGGGACCGGCTATAACGGGCTGAAGTTTGAAGTTTTTGTACGAAGAGGAAGATCTGCCATCGTCTGACCACCGCCACTAAACAACCCTCCGGTAGGTTCTTGTCTCCCTCTCCGAGGTTGGAGGGTTGAAGTGCCGATCGATCGCTCATCTTTTCAAAGATTTGGACTATTGGGTAACGTAGGGTTAGTGATGCAGTGGAGAATATGAGATAGATCACGTACTACAACCAGATTTTCACATCCGTCGAGCAGAACCATCCATTCCTGCTCGTATTCTGCCCTCTCCCGTCGCTGCTGCCGTCTCTCTTCGTCCCCGCGGGCAGAAATCTACGGTCGATCCCGCTCTAACTGCTCAACTTGGAGCTCTCTCTCTATCCTGAAGCATCGTTCCTAGCTCCAGCGTTGCCTGTCGAACTGTGTAAGAACAACGTTGACCCCCGTTTTGAGGTCACACGAAGGTATGTAGACTTACAAAATCAAGCCACGGCTACACCCATCTAAAGCCTGTTACAGTTGCATTGCAGCCCAATCTCCCCCGTAGGTGTTATATCAACGTCGGTCATTCATCCCTTAGAGGCCCTAAGGGTCACCGATTCCTAGGAATGCGTGTTGAACCCGTAGATACTTGTGAACAGGAATCCACATCGAAGACGTTAGGGTTTGAGAAATGCGACAAGCGGGTAGAGGGTTTGGACGGTAATTATCCCGAGTGCAAACGTGACTTGTGTCGATTGCTCTCCACGTGATCCAGTAACGAAACCTCTCGATTTCAAGTGGCACCAAGTTTCCGTGGTATCGCACATGATGTTATTATAATATCAACGCAGTCAGATAGAAACAACCCTCATTTGTCTTCCCTCCTCTTTTTCCTCCTTCAAATCCCTGCCTCTGTCCCGAAGGGGAAGGAGTTGAAAGGCGAGAACGACCAGAAACTTTCAGAAACTTTCAGAAGCCAAATTGAATATGCTCAACTTGAAGATGGTTCCCAGGGTGGTCGACATTATGGTTCAAGTCTGTTTAGAAGCGATGTAGGGATCCTCATGTGAGTTTATATATACCCTTGACGGTCTGACATTATTAACTCGCACTTCTTAGGCTGCAAACAACCCGAGTTTGTCGGATGCCGAATCTATCCCAGCAGTCTCTTGATAGATTGGCATGTGCGCTTCATAGGTGGGTCACTGGCCGAAGCAAATATTCAAAACTACATTCAAGTTCAAAATGTTCTGTTGTTATTACAAAATGAGCCACTTTTGGACATCATCGAACCAGTTCCCCCAGACAGGATAGGACCCTTGAAAGCCCTCGGTGTCTGCCAAGTTTGTTTTCCCTGCAAGAAATGTCTCCACCAGGTCTCCTAGGCCTCGTCGTTCGACTACATTCACTGTCGCTCTAGCCACGTGCCGCACCCTGATACGCTTATCGCTTTCTATGCCATCGAAAACGGTCAATATCGCCTCCGACTTCTTTCCCACCTTGAGAACGCGCTCGTGCGAGATCAGATAATATTTAAGCGTTGGTTCCCAGCCAGGCCAGACATCCCCCGTGTCAGGCTGGAGCGTAACGCAGTACCATCTCGGCGAATCCTTGCGAGTTACGATATATATCGTTGTCCCAAGGTGTTGGCCTATCTCGCGCAGTTTAACTCCAGGCATCGTAACCTTCAACCCGCCACCCGAGCTGAGGACCGCCTCTGGCGCTTTTTCTTCGGGGCCACGGAAAGGATCGCGAAAATGACCAATGAAAGATTTGGGCGCCCACCGAAATCCGTCGCTCTGCAAACGTGGAAAATCGTTGAATATGATTCTGGCGTCGAATGTTTTGACTAGGGTGTAGAATGCTTCCATTCTCTTCTCGGCGAGCGGTTCACCTGGGGACAAATGTTCCCTCTTCACGAGCACAGATTTCGTATCTAAGCTTAGGAGGGTGGCAAAACATATGGGTTCGTCCTCGATTTTGGTTGTCGAGCGGCCGCGAATGCCGTAAGCCCAGGTGTGAAATCCTGATTTACCAATACTCGGTCCAAGCACGTGAAACCAATCGTAAAATGGAACAAGCGTCATCCCACAATTCAGTCTTACGGTGGAGTACAAGTGCTGGATAGCAGTTTCGTCGTCCCTCGCTTCCCTTTTGTCCATGTCGAGAATGGACAATGCCCCATCTCTGAACTGAAAGAGTAGAGCTTTGCCAAACAATCCTTCTTGGAGGGTCCAAAGGCGGCGATGCCAGTTGGATAACCAGATGCGTGCATATTTTTCGGTCACATGTGCTGAGCGAGGGAGATCCTGGATGAAAGAATCCAACACGAGGACACGATCGGCAGATTTGTAGATGTTGCGCATGTTGGTGATGGCTGCTGAACGATACTCGGACTCGAGAGGCACACATAACGTGTCTATCCAAAATCCGATATTCTCCTCACTTTGCACTCGGTTTTCCGTATGCTGGTATATGTCTTTTGGGACACCTTGCAAGAAGCCATCGTCGATGGAACGAGATCTTTTCATCATCCCCCGTTTCTTCCCAGACAGGCGCGGTCCCATACGGCTTGCCGGCGCTGCTGTGAGGAAGCTTTCGCGGCCATTGGCATGGGCTTCCGCATAAAGATCGTCGACTATGCGTTGCAATCGAGATAGCTGACATATGGGCAATGCGTTCTCGTTCTCATTTCCCAGGCCATCAGACCATCTGGGTGCAATGCTCATTCAGATGGACCGTCACGCGCTTCCAAAAATATAGCGGTTCAACTTACACGTGGGATATTCCAACATATCGCCTTCCCGGTTGGGCCTGACGACTGAATGTGACGACACTCAATCTACCTTCTCTCCAGGAGACGACGGGAATCCTATTTGCCTTCACTATTTCCTTCAGCTCTTCCGGAGCCGCGATGAATTCGCACTGACAAGTGTCAGTTACGTGTTTGGTGCGGTATTCGGCGACATTTTCAACGTTACACTGGAGTGGTGTGCACTTCCCATGCCCCTGTCTCCTTGCTGGACAAGGGTAAGAGGCAAAGTAATAGGCAGACCCAAGGGTGGTGGTGCTACTATCGAAGATAGGAATTTCCCGGCGACACCAGCCTGAATCCACCAAGCGCTGATTCAATATGGAACTCGATCCCCACTTCCCAACTGGGACACAAGCCTCTCCACGTATCTTATCCGCAGCACCCTCCAAAGTCTCTGCGACGGCCATGATGGATAATGATACGAGCGGTGAAATTGGCCAGAACGGAGGTTCGTTCCTGGATTCCTTTGCGCGCCCCTGTGCTTCGACGTTACAATACTTGTCTACGAAGAGGTGCACGCGCTTGAGAATCGCGTTAGTGGATTGCTTGGATGTGGGGAGCTGGTCAGTAATAGGCAACAAGGAGTTCTTCCGACGACTGCGATCCCGCCAATCTTGAATAAACCCTGGCAGCATCTTCGTGGTGATGAGCTTCTCCCCTCCTTCTGTCTCTCGGAGAAAGTCGTTCGTCTTCACTTCGATCCCGACGAGTTTAAACACGGAGATCAAGAGCCCAAAGTAGAGCCAAGTCTGGAAGAAGGCTTCTACTTCACGACAGGATCTGCCTCCAAACTTCTCATGTCCCAGCAGCTCTTCTTCGCTCCAGCCTGCGCGTTGAGGATATGTCAAGAAGTCGCCTCCATCATACTCGTTGGCGCTGACGTATGGTATGTCGATTGGCTCTGCGCCTTCTGGTGGTGCCAAAAAATGTTCCATCGTATTGGTGATTGTGTTCAGTGGCGAACGGACGACAAGAAGTGAAAGACCGATTTAAGGATGTGGTGTGCTTCGGGGGGTCAAATTAATCAGCAACCCCTCCTTATGAGAAACCATATCCGGAGTTATGTTCGGATTATCTCGAGCGTCAAAAATCTCCCTCACGCTATCCCCATAATGTCATTCACTTTCGGCATCAATAACAGCGACCAATCTTCGGTCCTTGCGCTCAAGCCACATGTTCAATGGCGTCTTCGAGACTTCGACCAACTTGCACTGCCTTACGGCTTTACATGTTACAGCCTTTCGTGGAGGAAAAGTGGCTGGAAGGTTGTTTAGAACAACTGTCACAGTGATTTTTCCCGGCGCAAAATCAATTCACATAGGTTTTTGAGGTACTTGGCGATTCAATTTCAAATGACGAAATTGCGAATCATGTGGAAGGTGTGTTCCCCACCCCGATAGCTGCGGATGGGCGTTTTTTTGGCTATGTGTGAAAGAATCTAAAGTGGTTTGAATGGATAACTTCCCGTAGGATTTAGAAACCTAGAATATTTTCCAAACCATAAAACGGGGCGCCAGGTCGGAGTATGAATTGATTCAGATGGGAATTGTGCTGATGTCATGAGGAAAAACAGGTTTAGAAAGGAAATTTACGACTGGAAGAGACGAGACCCCTGAGACCCCCTCCTTCAGATAAGTTCTACAACACCTTCAGAGTGCGAAGTATTTTCCGGGGGTCTCAGGTCTCAGGGAGCCCTCGCGTATCACCCATCAGCTCGGCAAAAGCTTTCCTGTCCCAAAATATAATCCCCTCCGTCGTTGAAGCTCGATGTTTTTCACCCTGGAATTGGATTGAATCGCAAGGGCCAGACCCTTCCCATGTTAGAATTTAAGTGCTTGTACATGTGTCAATGACATGTTCGAAGTCCCGAGATCCACGGGTGTATGTCGCTAGAATTATAGATATAAGGGTATCGAAACAACCGTTTCTCTTTTGTCCACCATCACCAATGGCAATGCCAGATCGTGAGCGTTGGGCGAGATTTCCGGGGGACGTGGAACAACGATCTGGGACGATAACTTGAAAGACCTCCGGTTCAACATCGAGGGGTACGGCGATGGAACGACGAGGGGGTCAGTCGTGTTCGATGTGTATAATAGGGCCAACTACCACCTTCGCCTTGTTGGACGCCTGAGGAATCGATCGCAAACGTTGAGTGGAAGGTGGAAGATTATCAACAGTCATGGCCATCTCTGGGAACCCGAAGGTGGCAAGTTCAGTTTTGATCAAGGTAAGCAAGCCTTCCAACTCTACTTTATTCAAGTTGCATTGGATTGAGTGATCCTGTCGCCAAATCAATGCTTGCATAATGCCCCAGAAAGTGCCAGTGGGGCCGTACGGTTGGGCGAGTTGGTCAAACCAAATGAACACGACCTAATTGACTGTATGAATAACCGTGTGCATATCTTCCGCTGTACTAGTAGGTGGTGAAATGAGTAACAGGGCGGTGTTAAATTCAGAGAAAAATCGTGTGAGGACCTTTCCTTGCATCGTCCCTCCAACAAATCACATCCTACTCCAAATTGCGCTTCTCCTTGAACACCTCAACACCCACCACAGCTGATCTCAACACCACTCCGTGTTCAACGTGTTCGTCGAGTCAAACAAGCGGAGGTGCCCCTCGTGGCGATGTATCACCTCCCTCACAATATTCACACTGTTCACCTCAGCATCGGAGTGAAGAAGCTTACCCATATGTAGAGGCGGGGTCGGCTAGCCTAGTCTTGGTGTTTGTCGATGGGTCGGAGCTCGTCGGAGAGCAGGGATGATTGATATTTGACCGCAATGATCGAGAAGCAATCGTTTTGGATGAGGCGTGAGGCGTGTTGGAGAGGTGTGGGTGTCTCGAAGGTCGGAAGAGGGACGAGAGGATATTCTGGAGTGCCCGCGGACAGGTGTCACGGTCAAATGTTCTCCCGATGACATTGTGTTGGAGAGGGGGCGTCTTGAAGGTCCACAGAGGGACGAGAGGGTATTGCTTAACAGGTGTTTAATTTTCTCCAGTCAAAGATAAGCGTAAGAGCATATGTGATTATATGAAGAACACGAACAAGAGAATTCTCTGTGCCACACAACCACTCGTGATCCACCGTCACATTTGTCCCCCCAAACACCACCAAAGCCTGTAATGTCCCAAAGCCCGATATCTTCCCCATCCAGATAGTTGCGGATTGGGCGTTTGTCTTTTTTTTGGCCGGTATTGGACAATGACATGTGGACAAGTCCCGAGGTCCACGGTGCACAGCCCTAGAATTATAGATATAATAACATCGAAAAAACCATTTGTCTTTTTTTTTCACCAACACCAATAGCAATGCCAGATCGTGAGTATCATGATTCATCTATATCCGTACATAATTTATCCTGGTTCGATAGTCAAAGGAAAATGGGGGGGAACCATAAGCTTCGATCGCGATGGCTATTCAGACCGCGAGACCGATTTTCGCATTACTGTTCCGAGGGGCGTTCTAGGACCTATGGGCGAGATTTTCGGGGGACATGGAACAATGGGCTGGGATAGTAAAGACCTCCCGTTCGACGTCGAGGGGGGCCTTATGAATGGCGATGGAACGTCGAGGGGGTCAGTCACGTTCGATGTGATCTTCCGGGGTCACCATAAAGCCAACTGGCACTTCCGCCTTACTGGACGCTTGTCGAATCAAAAGCAAACGTTGAGTGGAAGGTGGAAGTATATCGACCGTGCTGGCAATCTCATGCAACCCGAAGAAGGTGGCAAGTTCGATTTTGAAAGAGGTAAGCACAGCCTTCCAACTTTGCTTTATTTGCATTGTAGATCTTGTCACTAAATCAACGTGATGCCCCAGAAAGCGCCACAGTGGGCCCGTATGGTTGGGCGAGTTGGTCGTCAAGCTAAGTGGACGCGACCTAATTGATTGTATAAACAAGCGTGTGCATGTCTTCCGCTGTACTAGTAGGTGGTGAAATGAGCGACAGGGCAGCATCCCCGTTCATCAGGAAAATGACAAATCTCTTATAGCTCTTATTCATCTGAGAAGTGTCTTATTAGTGTCTGGTACCTTATATTTGTCTTAGAATCCTCAAATTGTCTGACTTTTATTTTCCATAAGACATCGGTCTAATTCTTAAGTGCATAAGAGGTGTAAGACTGTAAGATCTTAAGAAATGCATAAGTTGGAGGGCATGTTGTTTAAGACTGCATTTCAGACCACATTTACATTGTCAACGGTTGGTCAACTAGTCAAAATAAACAATTCAGGATCAAGAATCAAACCAAAGACCTCGAGATCCAAACATATAACATTTTCCAAGACCTGGGTTTGATGCAAAGCCCACTGAGCCATAGCATCTTGTGTATATTGTTGAGCGACCATGGTCCGTGCAGTGACAAGTGGAAGACCTAGTAATCTCAGACATCAATTGT
>QLOK01004197.1:0-14303 GCA_003313805.1 Tricholoma flavovirens
AGCAGTTGCTTGCGGCAGCGGTTGGGGGTGCCATGGTGATAGCCATTGTTGTGGTTGTGGTTGTGGTTGTGATCATTGTCATTGTCATTGTCGTGGTTGTCATGGTTGTGGTTGTTGTGGTTGTGGTTGTTGTGGTTGTGGTTGTTGTGGTTGTGGTTGTGGTTGTGGTTGTGGTGGTTGTTGTCATCATTGTTGTAGTTGTCTTGTGGTAAATAACATACATAGATAGAACCTAAAAAAAGCAAATGAAAACAGTAGTTACTATCATTGGGTAGGTGTTTGAAAACTTTTGAAAATCTGTCTCGGACTTGTGCTGTCCCCTGAATTTTGGCCTCAGAATTTTTGTGGGAGGTACATATGGTTCTCCTACATCCATTTATATAAAAACATTGTTATATATGCAGTGGAAAGCACCTTGCCAGTGTCGCAAGTTGCAAAAGGTGGGTGTTTGAAAAAAATCAGTCACATCAGTCACATTCCCAGGCCTGCCAATTCAGTTCCCGATGGCATTAACACCATTCGCTTGCTGATGCAATGGCCAGTGTCTGAGAGAAGAATGATCCATTCAATAAGAACATTGTCCTGCACAGGTGAGAGAAGCTGCTGGGTGGTGTGAGCATCTTTGTTGTTCACCAAGATGACGGTTACAAAGAGTACCCAGGCAAACATTAGTCCTGTACTTCTCATCAAGGAACCGTTTGGCAACACTGAGGTTAGGCTTGGCCTGCCTGTGGAGGAGCTCGATGCCTTCTTGGATGATCTCTTCCCTTTTTGAGCTAGAAAAGCTTTTGAAGGTGTGGAACTCCTCATGCAGCATGCCATCAGGAGAAGACAGGAGAGGAGAGGGAGGATGTAATCAACAAACGAGATGCAACATGTCTATCATGTGCAACACCTATTTCAAACTCTGCTCAGCAGGACTTGTCATGCTCCTTTCAAACTCTCTGTCCAGCATGCTACAGTCCATGGTTGGTCACAGGAATTTGCAGAGAGCTTGTCTTATACATAAGGATCATGTATGTGAAAAGATTTCTTGGTTCGAGCTCTATAGAGACTATCCTGATGCTGTTTCCTTCCAATCAAGAGTATTTTCACTTACAGTTCCTGTAGTTTAACCAAACCTCAGCCAATTTCTTTCAAATAAAATCTATAGGCATACTAATGTATACTATGTTCACCTATTCCGAGACTCCTAAGGTCCTGATATGATGGGAACAAGGTCTAATATCGAGTTTTCAAACACTTACCCACTTTCAAACCCAGTGCCAGGAATAGTAGTTGAAAACAAAGGAAAGAACTTGAAAAAAAATAACTTAGGGCCCAAATGATATCCATCGTCGTTTGGGCAAGTAATGAAGTTGCAATGACTCAGACGTGTAAGTCAGTTCAAACTCCACTGAAAGTTGAACATGTTACCAAACATAATACAAACAAATCGTGAAATATTTGTTGTTCTCAACCTTCTCCCCCAATTGTCTCCTCTACCTCCAACTGCAACCACCTCCCACATCCATCAAGTGTTGTCAATGCTGCTCCGATGCTGTTCCATCAACGCCAAGCGATAAGACATGTGGCCCCAAAATTGCCACATCACGAGCAGTTTAGGACGTTGACAACTGTCAACATATATTGAGGAACTTGAGGTCCCTCAACACACTGTAACTTAAGTATTTTTATTCTTTTTATTCTTCTTTTTCAGCAGCTAACCATTTTTTTGATTTTAGGTTGTACTCTACTAGTGACGACCTCAACAACAAAAAATGCACGACACACCCACGACTACCCAATCCCCCTCCCCATTCAAATGGGATGTGAGGATGTGGACACAGGCTAGGAATGCGCAGAGGGAATCTGGGAGACCCCAGGAGGGGGATACCTGCTTGGTAAGCACCCAGCAAACCCCATAAGTGCGCCATATCACTGACATGCTCAAACCCCCCGAAACAGAAAATGCTGACCCACCACCTGTTCCCACTGCTGCAAGCACCTGCTTGCAGGTTGGGTTGGGTGAGTGGATGATGGTGGCTATGGACAACAATGAGGAATGAGCACCAGGGCCCCCACCATGATGATCCAGCGATGATGCCAGCACTGACACTGACACCAGCACACCCAGATGACAGGAAACTACCCCACAGGCCCCAGCACCACAACACACCACCCACCTCCAGCCCCACGAGCAACTGCTCATGGGGTGGATGACAGATGGAATGACACTGGTGATGACAATGCACACCCACAATGCCAGGACAACAACAGGCAGTGCCAGGACCACCTGGTGACAACAAACGAGGGCCGACAGAGCACCTCCATGCCGACGAGCTACAATGTGCCTGGGTACCACGTGCATGCCAGGTAAGCACAAAATGCCCCAACACCGCCACCTGATCACTAACCACCACTCTCGGGAAACACCGCTGCCCCAATAGCAGGACAGCATAACGAGACCCACCATCAAGGATCCAACCACCCAAGGTTGTGCCACCACAACAATGAAATGATAATGAAACAACAGGAACATGCAGGAAGCACCAACGATGGACAAATGGACAATGAACAACAACGGCACCACCGGCAAGGACAGCACTAAACTACAAGGAAGAGAGATATTGCTCAGGCTGTTGATGTGAGGGCATGTAGACCATTAGTGTAATTATGTACCATGTAGTTGTCATCCTCCGTAATTATATAGCTGGTGAATATAGTATTTATTTCTAGAAGTGTCTTCAAGAGAATATCTACCTCTATAGCTACTAGCAGTGTGAGGCTACTGACTTCCTGAGGCTACCATAGTCTACCACAGACTACTATAGGACTATATACCCCACCAGAGTATAGGATGCCGTTACAGACTATAGTATACTACAGCAGACTACAAGCTGACTATGTAGCACTATGTAACACTACAGAGAACATATAGGTTGCTATGGCCACTATGGCCTCTATGGATGGCTATGGGATCTATATAGTACTACTATAGACCTGTGTAGATGGCCCAGGGTTTGCTGATGTAGTTTCTGAATGTGACTGCACTGGTTGCAGTTGCAGTTCATGCCTAAAATAGAAAAAAACCAGACCTAACTGGACTTTAAACACTACCAGTCACTTGCAGGGCATCTAATAGAGCACTTTCCTGTCTGCAGGCATTAGCCACAATGTACTCATTGCCTTTCTGGGCTTTGTAAATAGTGTTTAAAAGTCCAGTTTGGTCTGGTTTTTTGACCATGACTAGCCACAACCACAACTGGCAACTGGTTGGGACCACAACCTCCATCTCACACAACTGGACCAGACCATGTACAACTGGTCTATATTGGTCCAGGTGCAGTCCACCAACCAATCTGGACTGGTTTTTGAGCCATTACTAACTAAATTCTATTGTATACTCTATATATAATAATTACATTAACATTGATTAGCACAAACAACATTAGAAAAAGAAAGAAAAAGAAAACTGCCTGCCAGCTTTCATTTGCAGCAAGGGCAGGGCATTATGCAACCAGGTGGCATGGGTTCAGAAATGGGGTGTGTTGCATAGTGTGTGAGCAATGTCATTAGCTGTTTGCAGTCCCCCAATTGGGCTGTGCATTCATTGTCCCCATGCTGTCATTTGTTGTCCCCATGTTGTCATTCATCATGCCCTCCCCATCTTTGTTGTTCCATCCTGCCCCATGTTTGTTGTCATTTGTCATGCCCCACATTTATTGTCATTCATCATGCCCTGTGTACATTGTCGTTCATCAGCCCCCCTCCATGTGTGCATTGTCATCCATTGTTATTGTAATCCGTTGTCATTGTGGTGCTGTGTGACATGGTGGTGGTCATTGTCCATGTTTGTGTCATTTGTCATCAGCATCTCCACTGCCCCCTACAAGCAGTGGCTCGCAGGTGAGGTGGTGGTACTGTGACATGGCATTGACTGTCATCCCTGGCTGTCATTGCTGTTGCTGTCATAGGGCTTGGACAGGGTATGGAGAAGGCCTGGGTCCATTGCATTGTGGGTAGGCAATGTCATTAGCAAACAATAAGAAACTAAAGAATAGTTAGAAGAATCATTAGTAAAAGAAGGAAGGAAGACAAACATGAAAAACATCTATGGCCCAAACAACACCAGTCCATCGTTTGGGCCACCTGCTTTGTGTTCATTCATTGGTGTGCTTTGGGGGAGGTGGTGAGCATGAGTTGATGGTGGGTGTGGACAGTTGGGATGGGACTGGAGTTGTGGGAGTCATTTGTTGTTGTGGGAGTCATTTGTTGTTGTGGGAGTCATTTGTTGTTGTGGGAGTCATTTGTTGTTGTGGGAGTCATCTGGCAAATGGCACCACCTTTTTTCTTCTGAGCACACACATGACCACATGGTCTGTGCATGGCCACAGGGTATATAATCACCCACCAAACAACTACTTTTCCCCTGGGCTTGTCCCACTGCATGTAATTGTATTTATTATAAAGAGTATTAATTAGTACATTCATTAGTTATTTTTTCTTACTATCTATGGAAATATAAGTAGAGTATGTAAGATCTTTTATATACATCTGCAACTGATTGTGACCGGTTTTCTGATGGTTTTCAAACATTTTTGAAGTAAGGCAACTGGCCACTGAACCAACCTCAAAAGGGGGCAACTGCAACTGATGGTCCAGTTGCATTCAGTTGGGTTCAGTTGGGTTGCAGTCATTTTTTGGTCCAGCCAACTGGACCTTTGAACACTATTTGTAAAGCTGAGAAAGGTGTGGGTATCATTTCAAAGCTTCAGTGGTGATCTTCTGATTGTCAGAGTTTGAGAGAAAATGTTAGATTCTGAGGGAAGTGGCTGAGGGGGCCATTTGTCAGTTCTGTTGTGTCAGATCAGATTTTCCTTTTCTTTTTTTTAATACTCTTCTAACATCTCCTTGGCACTAGTGAGGTTTCCTTCTGGTTCCCATGAATTCTCTGATGTAGGGTACCTAGTCCATTTAATCAGGAAAAGAGTCTGCCTTCCTATCTTCTTGTGTGCAATTATTGCTTCCACTTTGTACTCCTTTTCTCCTTCTATTAAATCTGGAGGTGGTTCAAGGAAGTTTGGTCCATGCATGTTGGTTTCTTTATAGGGGGTTAGGAAGGCAGCATGGAAGACAGGATGGATTCTCCATCGTCTCAGGAGAAGCAGATGGTAGTTCAGTGGGTTTAGAACCTCAGTAATTTTGAATGGCCCCATTCTTTGAGCAAGTTTTCTTGTTGGGTAGGGGAGTTTAAGGTTCCAGGAGTTGAGCCAGACTTTCTGTCCCTTCTCAAACAGTGAGAACATCTTGCAGTGATAGGTCCACAATCAAGCTCTGAAAATGATTTTCACATGTTTGTGTATACCCCTACTTGTTGATGATCATTCACCATCACTGCCTGAACCTTTGCAATCAGTTCCCACTGATGTTCAATCAAATTTCAGTTATCTTTAGCATTTTTGTAATATTTCAAGCTACTTCCAGATGTTTTCGATGATTGTGGATGCTTTGAATCATTGTCAGCTACTTTGCTACACTCCCAGAACATCCTTGATGCATTTTCGTGAACATACCAGCCTTTTTTGAGCTTATCACAGTGTTCTGATCATTTTTGAGCTTTTTTGAATTTTTCACACTATTGATATCACTTCTACATGCCCCCAGACACTATCATGCATGTTCTATCACTATTCCATGCCCAATCAACTTTGATGAGCCTCGTTTCAGCCACCAATATGTGCATTATATCACCTCAAGGCAGTTTTCAATATTTTTGCGATATTTTCAGATACATACAACAAAAGGACAGTCTGTATTTCAATTTATTGTCTCTCACACTCCCTTGACTCATGGTTATTGTTCCATGTGGTTTATCAATTTGTTTTGTATGTCCATATGTTTTCTTTTGCCACATGTTTTCTTTGTACTTCATTTCCCCTTTAGCTTGATTCTTTTAAACTACATAAAACTTGTGCTATTTACATTGAATAAGAGAAGGGAAGCGTCCCCCATTCATATAGTATGAAGAGTTGAGAGCTAGAACTCTCTTTCCATCATTAGTCACGAAGTTTCAATCCAAAAATTCATCAGATTTTGTTGAAACTCATTCATCCTTATTCTTGCCTTCAAAATTATTGACATCCTCTTGCATTTATCATCATTCACCTTTTGTAATGTCTATCTATCCTCGCATTGTCCGCGATTTTTATCTAACAGTATTTTTGAATTCTCAAAAAATCTAGAAAATCTTGAAAATCATCAGAATCCTTGAAAATCATTAGTACATCATGAAAATCACTTTGGAGACCTCAATATTGCTTCGTGTACCTCACGGTACCCTCGTATTACTCATCCATTCCATCACAACCCTTTTTTCATTCTCAAAGAATCCTTGAAAATCTCAAAAATCCTCAAAAATTCTCAAAAATTGTTTGCACATCATGAAAATCACTTTGAAGACCTCAATATTACTTTGTATCCCTGGCTGTACCCTTGTGTCACTTGTTCCTACCATCGAAACCCATTTTGCAGTCTCAAAAATATCTCAAAGATCCTCAATAATCCTCAAAAACATCCAAAAATGGCTTCAAAGCTCCCAAAATAGCATCCCATCAATTTGTCAATCATTCCCAGAGATCAGTGAAAGTTTAGAATGACTCACAGCCTTTCTCTGACTTGTGTTATACTGAACAGAGCCATTTTAATGGTTTGTTTAGGTTTCTGGGTTGAGTATTATCAGCAGATCCTTTTTGATACCATCTATTGGGCTACTTCATGGGTGGCTAATGCTTCATCCCTGACTTTCTTGAGTTGGACAATTCTTTTTTCTAGTTCTGGTACATTGGTCTTCTGATAGGGGAGTGGCAGTGCTTTTGATTGATATTCCATCATTAGGTAAAAAGGGGAGTTTTTCTGAATGGAGTGGGTTCTTTGGTTGTGTGCAAATTCTGCTGTAGGGAGGAGGTTTTTCAAATTCTCCAGGTTATTTGAGAAAAACATCCAGAGGTATGTGTAAGGGGACCATTCAAAGAATGTATACAAACCCCTACAAATGTCTACAAACATTTACAAACATCCACAGTCAACTACAAACTCATTCAAACTTCTTCAATTGAAACCTTGAACCTCGATTGAGACACTGTGTACTTCTTCAAACCTCAATTGAGACATCAAACTACTTTGACTTCATCAAGACATTGAACTTCAATTGAGACCTTTAACTTTGACCTCAAACTTCTTTGCATGTCCTTGAAACAACCTTGACCTCCATCTTGAACAACCTTGAACTTTGCTCAAACACATCAAACTTCTTTGAAGTTAGTTTGATCAATCTTGAACAATGTTCAGATTTCCTCAATTGCCTTGAACAATGTTCAAACATCTTTGAACATTCTTAAACACCACTCAAACATCCTCAATACATCTTGCACACATTCACAGATCACTTGTACAGTCCTCAGCCACTTATTCCCAATTATGGCCTGATGCAGACCACAGCAGCAATTAATGGTGACCTCCCTGAGCATTGTTCTGGGCTTGCTTCTGGGTTCACCTCTGTCCACATGGAGCTCATAGCATTTTAGAATGTTGCATGCTCCTGACATATATAGTTTCACCCTTGCAATGGGTTCCTTAGAGTTTTCACATTGGTTTTCCCTTGCAAGGTATTCACTTTCAGTTGTAATTACTTCTTAATCTAAACTTTGGTTTTCCCTTGCAAATATCAAGTTCCTCGAACTCTGATCATAAGGTTGCCCTTACAGTATGCTTCCACTTCCTGGTTTACCCTTTCAGTTTCCCCATCTGTCTGCAGGTGGTAAGTGGTGCTAATAGCCAGTTTTACTCCTACTGAGAGGCAAAGCACTGATAATACTTTGCCAGGAAACCCAAACAAAACACCTAAAATGGGCTTCAGATGGTATTGCACAGGCTAGAGGAAGGTAGCAAGGTGGTACTGAATATCAAGATCTAGGCCAAGGTTGGGGGGCTAGATAGCAAGGAATATTGAGGGATATTGAAGAGAGTTCAAGGAGATATCAAGAGCTTGATCAAATATCAAGAATTTAATAAAAGTTCAATTGATCAGACTATGAGGAATGAGTATGACGAGAGGGGAGACAATGGGAATGTAATGAGTGAGGTAAAAGCAAGGTGAATACGATAATATTGAGGTATAGATGAGGGTCAGGAGGCTTGATATAGAGGTGCAATGATTTATTGAGGAAGTTCATGATGATATCACAAAACTTCAAACTAAGATGAAATACTTGGACTCAAGTGTACGATCACTTGAATCAGACTGCTGGGATAATAATGTGAATGATATTCTTTTTAAAAAGGTACCTAATACAATGATTATATGACATATGAAAGATAGTACTAAACAGGAAATTGCCCATGTGTTGAACATGAGGCAGGATGAGAACAGTAATAGGATTGTTCACAGTAGCCATTTTTGGGCCATTTTTGGCTCATTTTTGGCTTCATTTTTGGATCATTTTCAGGTGTTGGGCAGAAGAATGATCAGAATGATCTGAAAAATGATGTGAAAAATGGCTACTGTGAACGCTCTGAAATGTAAACATCTGGAAAATGAAGCAAAAATGCATTTTACCTACCTCCAGCAGTGCTTGGCACATTCAAACTCTACCTCAAATGACTTAATGAAAATTTTCAATGAGCTGGTGACTAACATTGGTAGTGACTCCTCGTAGTCTTCAAATTTATAGTGTCTAGTACATACACAGATTCCTTTATGCTATGCTATATACTCCTTTTTACTATGACAAAATAACTACAAAAGAAAAGAAAATGAAATAAACAGCCACATGCATGCCTTGATGGTTCCTCCCATTGTGTTGTGCTGTGAGTCAGCCTCCATTGTGTTGCCTCAGCACCCCATATCCCTGCAAGCAGTTGCTCTCAGCAGTGGTGGTGGGGGGGGGGGGGGNGGGGGTTCTGTCATTGTCAAGCCTCATTGCTGGTCCCCCTCTCCCTGTCATCACCTGTACACACCAGTTTTCCTCCCTACGAGCAGTTGCTCATAGCGGAGGGGTCTGGTGCCATGGGCCTCATCATCTCCCCCTCATCCCTGTCGTCATCCTGTCCTGTGTTGGTGGTGGGGTGCTGGGTGCTCATTGTTGTTGAGGTGTGAGAGGTCCATTAGCACCTGATCCATCCTGTGAGCAAGGGCTCACAGTGGTGGGAGGCAAGTGCTAGCATCTCTGTACACCTGGCATTCTAGCTGAGCTGTACCCACCCTACAAGTTGTTTCTCATAGGCGTGGGGTGGGTGCCATTGGGCATCATTGTTGTAGTTGTTTCATGCACAATCCACCCCATGAGTAGTTGCTTGTGAGGCTGGGAGTGTGTGGTGTGTCATTGTTCATCGTCATAGCTCTCCCCCCCCTGCTCCTCATCAGTCGTCATCATCGCCTTCCCTCCCCCACTGCTCGTTGCCCCCCCATAATCCCAGTGCCCCTCCCTGTTCTCTGCTAGGCTGGTGTAGTTGTCATCATCAGTAATAGTAAATATCTAAACACTTTGTTAGTGACAAAAAAAGGAAATGAATGAAAACAAAAATTTACCTACAGTTCAAGAGATGTTGTCATACGGTGCTGTATCCACTGCCTGCACCTTCCATTCTTGTCTGTCCACCTTGTCGTGCCCTGCTGCTGCTGTTTTGGTCGTGTGGTGTTGTTGTCCATCTCTGTCCCTGTCATTGCCTTGTGGTGGTTGTCCTCATTGTCCATTGTTGTCTGTTGTTGTCCCTGTTGTCTGTTGTTGTCCTCGTCATTGGTCTTTGTCCCCTGGTCCCCATTGTTGTTGTTGTTGTTGTCATCTATACCCTTGTTGTTGGTGTTGGTGTCATCCCATCCCATTATTTTTGTTGCCGTGGCTTTGCTTCTTTTTCATTGTTGCACCCTCCCTGTCTTCACCATGCCAGTTGCTCATTTCCACCCTGCAAGCAGCTGCTCGTAGCAGTGGCATGGATGTGGGTGTGCTGTCTTGGTGCCATCTTGTGGTAAATAACATAGACAAAACCTAGAAAAGCAAATGAAAACATTAGTTTGAAAAGAAAATAAAGAACCTGGAAAAAAACATTACCTAGGGCCCAAACAACCTCTGTCATCATTTGGGCCCTATGTGGTTGGTTTGCGATGGTTGTGTTAGTTGATTTAGGAGTGGGCATGGGAGTAGTGATGGCAGGTGGTGATGGGTGTGAGGTATTGAGGTAGGGGCATTGTTGTTGATGGGTGTCAGAGCGGAGTTTGAAAGAACGAGAAAAATGGGAAATGAAAATGAAAGTGAAAATGACCATTTTTGCAAAGCGAGGGAAGGGTTCAATTTTTCAAAAATGATCATTTTTCAGTTCAATTTTGAAAAATGGAAGAAAAATGAAATTGAAAATGAGCCAAAAATGGCCTGAAAATGGCTACTGTGAACAATAATATGGGGCTAAATAGGACAAGTAAATGATGAAATGATGTGAATGCAAGACAAATGACATGATATCATGCAGTACATACATGTGTTCCCTTTGAGGAGTCCAAAATACTTTGAAAATGGTCTCATGTCCTTCAAAGTGCATTCCTGCCTATTGTTTTGTGTGCAATAAGCTTGTCATATAATGTCATGAGGTGTGGGGGTGTGGTACAAATGTCTGATGATAAGATAAAGGCCACCAAGGTGTGTGAAGTGGCTTGATATGGGTTCAACATGTGCTCAAGTTTGATTGAAATTTGAGGTCAATTGATGACATTCAAAATGATCACAAATGGTTCAATGATGTTAATAGGGCTCATGAATCGATCGATATGTAAGTGTATATGTACTTGTGGAAGATATTGTGAAGATGTTCAAGGAAGCTTGATGAAGATTGAGCTCGATTGAAAGAGCTTGAGAAATATTGAGGGCTTGATATCACTGTTCGAGGTCAATTGAATGATCATAATGTGATCTATACTTGTCAAATGAGGTTCAGAGGGGTCATACACAGTATGAGAGAGTCATGCTAGTGCTCAAAGTCAAAACAAAGATGTTCAGACTGCTTGATATCACACAATAATGCTCAAAAATGCAATCAAACTTGTTCAAAGTTGATCAAAGTCAATCAGACTACTGTATAGACCTGTTATTCACAATGCGAAAAGTACTGGTGTGTTTCCTGAGTACTACCTGCGATGTGGACATATCAGCATGGGTCTCTGTCAGATATGACCTTGTCAGGGAGACCAAATCTCTTGCTGACAAAATTGAGGTATTGCATTGCAGCTCCTAGCATGTCAATTGTTTTCTTACAAGGGATTAAAATTATCCCCTTCATAAACCCATGGTCTACCACAACCATTAATGAGTCAAATCCATCATTTTTGGGGAGATCAGTGATGAAGTCAGTGGTAATGAGTACAAAAGGTCAGGTTGCATCAGATTTGATCAGCGTTAGTGGTGGTGTCATGGGGTGTATATTTACTTTCCAGGTTGCACATCCTGTGACATAATTCTTTATGAATGTCACCATTCCCAGCCACCAGTAATCTCTGCTGATGAGTTTGATTGTTCCCCATTGCCCAGGGTGTCCTACTGTGAGTGAATTGTAGTATCTTTCTACAAGTTGGCAGCAGAATTCCTCATTATTTGGGATGTAGCATCAGTTGCAGAAGAAGAGGAGTCCTCCTTCCACTTTCAATCATCAAGCAATGATCTGATGGGTGGTATTCCTTTGTCTTTTAATGTGGTGATGGCATCTTTTACCAGGTCATCCTTCATAAGTTGCTCTGCAAAGAGATCATGCATCTTGGCATCAATGAACTTTACAAACAATTCCTCCTTTAGTAGAGTCATGTCTTTGTTACCTGTGTCTTCTGCTGAGGGCATTGCTTTGTCCCATTTGTGAACCAGGGATGTGCACTAGTTGTAGGTCAAATTCTGACAAGAACAGGCTCCATCATGCCTGTCACCTGTTTAGTTTTTGTGCCATCCTGAAATATGTAAGGTTCTTGTGGTCAGAGAATATTAGTCAGATGTCCTGATCCCAGGAGGTAGTGTTGCCATGTCTCTAATGCACATATTATCCCCAGGAGTTCCCTGTCATAGATCTCATAGTTCCATTCCATCTGGGAGAATGAATGAGAGAGATATCCACAGGGATGCCAATCACCATTATGTCTTGTTGCCAGAGGACCGCTCCTGTCATGTGTTTCGATGCATCAGACTCTATGGTGAACAATTTGTTTGGGTCTGGCATCGATAGGACTGGTGTTTCTGCAAATTTCTTCTTTAATGAGTCAAACACTTGCTGGCATTCCTCTGTCCATTCGAATTTCTTCCCCTTCTTTGTTAGTTCATTCAATGGTTTGGATAAGTCAGCAAAGTATCTGATGAATTTTCTGTAGAAGTACCTGAGCCCCAGGAATGACCATACTTCTTTGACTGTAGTAGGTGCCAGCCAGTCTTGTATTCCAGACAATTTGGTGGGGTCCATGGAGATCCTGTTTGGTTCTATGATCATGCCCAGGAAGTCTACCTTTTTGCATTGAATTTACTGTGCCTGGTCAGGTACTCAGCCACACTAGGTACTCGGTCAGTCACCTTTACATCTTGATAATGTTTTTGTGTGTGTTTTCTGTAGTACAGTTGAATAGACCATACCTAGGGCTACACCCATGTCAAATCTTGGGTCTTCAATGTCCCCTTGTTACGAGCACTGCCTGTTTTGATGAGCAATAAATCAGAAATTGCCATATTTGGCTGTGGGAACTGAAGCACCTAATCTGTCTGAGAGCCAGTTCTCATCCATTTCATATCCATTTGGCTTCAAATCTTGACACAAGGTGGATGATGGTATGGGCTTTGTATACAGGTAGTCCCTTCTCTTAACACTGCCCTCAATTCCATGTACCCCTTATGTTTTAAGTATGTAATACAAAAGTCCTGCTTTATGGTAGATGAAATCAAATTAAGCATATACTAAGGAAGGGCCAGCCAAACCTCTGTAGCCATTTTGATAGTCTAAAGTATGGTACCATACCTCCCCTTTCCCATTGCTTTGTGAATTTTTCCAGATTTTGTTGCATGGTGTTTTGACACTTTTGTGTTTATGATGAGATTACATAAGAGGTAATTGTTGAATGAAATTTCAGCAGAAGCCATTGGACTGGAGAGAACTAGCAGTTGGGATGCAGTGAAAACAACCATAATAGCATGATAATGAAGGCCAATCAGCCCCTTGTCACTGCTGTTTTAGTACCTCTAATGTCATGACATTCCCACTTTGCCTGCAACAGCCATTCTACTACATATTACTATGCCCTCATTCACAATGTTTCCAGCACTAATTCCACTGGCTATGCCCCTCTATAGGTTGATTTGAGTGAGTACTAAAGAATCAAGGCAGAAGAGATGGGATTGGACACCATGAAGCCAAAGTCTCAGTGGGTGGCTGATAGTGATGTGCAGGGCCCGGCTCGGCTCGAAAGCCCAGGCTTGGGCTCGGCTTGACCAGGCTCAGGCTTACAGTGGTGTTGAGCCGAGCCTTTGCACAAGGCTCGGCTCAGCTCAGGCTCGGCACAGGCTCAGGCCCAGGCTCGCAGGAGAAAGATAATTCATTTCTATGCTATATCCCTATGCTACATCTTGCACATATACATTGTCGTTGTCATGATCCACAAAGCCCTCGTCATCAACAAGATCAGAAATCAATTCATCCCAACCCACCTTTTCTGTATCACCCTGAACACCGTCTTCATACTCATCTAATTCCGCCTCGAGCTCAGTACTAGGTTCTTCACGGAATAGGAGGTCGCGGCGATAGATACACTTGAGGAATTGTAAAGCCTCGACAATGTCCGGTTTTAGACGGTTACGGCGCTTGCTGATGGTGATTCCCACGGATGAGAACGCGCGTTCGCTGGAAACTGATGATGCCATGATCGGGAGTACATTGCGTGCAAGGGATGCCCAGACTTCATATCGATTACAGTTCCACTACACCATAATCAGCCTAATCATGTAATAATGGGGAAGAAATACGTACTCCCCACCACTCAACAATTGTCATATCCCCAAGCTGATCCTTTGAGTATAAGTAGCCGTTGAAATCATCATGCCACGGAGCCGTTGAATCACTAGGTTCAACAGGGTCATCGTTGGCATCATTATCATCATCGTCATCAGACAATTCATGAATCAGAATGCCAACTTTGCGTATTGCTGACTTTCCGGTTCGTCGTGGCTGTGATGGTGCCGAGTTGTTTGTGTAAATCTCAATGTAATGTTCTTTGTACTGTAACATAATTACATTTACATCAGCATACAGTAACA
>QLOK01004208.1:809-19338 GCA_003313805.1 Tricholoma flavovirens
TTATTGTGTATAAGTAGGCCTATGTGAAGTAGCTAGGGTACAGCATGTCAAATGACTGAGATATAGAAGGGGTGCCGATTGGGGGGGGGTGCCGGTTCCATAGTAGGCCATAGTACTAGTTACACCAATATATACTGGTCTAGTTCTGTGTTCGTGTGAGGGGTGAGGTGTTCTAGTAAAGGGTCTACAACCTTTAAAGGTGATTTCATGATTTGAGATGAAGTTGTGTTCCTACATCTGTATCTGTGTCTTCAACCTGGTCAAATAACCCACTAATATCCAAGTTGTCATCTTCAGGAGGAACTTGATCTTGTTGTGGCATCTGTGGTGCAACTTGGATATGATTCTTATGTACGCACCAAATTTGGGTGAGAAGATGGAGGCTTTGTCGCGATATGGGCTGTGTCGTAGATAGGTCCTCTTGGAAATGTTTTCCCCCCCTTTGCACAAGACCTGACAATTGCAATGCATTGGAGTTGCCTAAGACGTATCTCCACCAAGCTTGCCGCGCATGTGCTGCAGCCTGGAAGTTCGATCTGTATAATACAAATCTCACGAGCTCAACCAGTTTCAACCTATATGTATATTGAGAATACATATCCTAATTTATCATAGTATATACAATTTTAATGATATAAATCGATGTTACACGTTTTCATAAGATTTAAGCAGACGCACTTTTGACGGGGATTAAACACCGGAGTACTACTAGTAAGAAAGCAGACAGAGTTTGCATACCATCCGCCCGTCAGCCATGCGATTCACGAGGACAGTGGAGTGCGGTTTCCTCCTGGAATGGTCGTGGTGGATATACCGCCAGGATATTCGGCACTTTAACTTTCTATCAAGAGTTTGGGATAGATACCGTCCAATTATCGACCATCCACAAAATCTTCGCCTTTGCTTATTTCTTTCTTTCCTTGGAATCTACCAGATCTCTTTTCCATTACCTAATGGAAATTCCGGTCCCATCACAAGCGTCTATTTATTGAAGAACGTCGTCGAGTCTTGGGCGTCATCCAGATACTAGTAGGCACTGTCGCCTTAGGCCGAAATCAGCGGAGTTGAGGTATATTGCAGGAGAAAAGCCACGATCTTAGATGGCACGTCCGTTACTCCCACAATCCCATGGCCATACGGGATTGGGACGTCATCTAATCAACGTACAACCTTGACTAAGGTGATAAACGTTGTTACAGCAGGGCTGTTGCAGGCACGGGCTCACCGCTGGCCAGCATGTTTGTTCCTCAGGCTGTCGCTACCAAAGGTCTATATAAAAGCTGAATGACTGCCGCGAGGGATCCACGCGTCAATCGGTTTATCAGCATTGGGTGGTTCCCAGGGCGCGGGGATTCCGTTTCTTCTTGCAGTGGCGGTCGATGCAGTGCGAATCAGGTGTAGAAGCAAGAACGTGGCTATCATAATATCAACTTGGCGGAGTGCGGGAGGCATACATTATCTGGTATTACAGAGAACACTAGACCGCTTGGTACTACATACTATAACATTTCATCATTTCAAATGGTTAATTGGCATCTTCAGTTCTCCACTGGTTACAATTCACATTGCTCCCTCGCTCTTCGAGACGATATACCTAGATGGCAAACCATGAAAATATACAGAAGACTTGTTTGAGAAAACCCACCAGGCATGGATTACACCGGGAATCCAGCCCAAGACACACAAAAGGATGTTAATTAAGAAATCTGTATCGTGACGATGTTGATTTCAGAGTTGACTAATAGCACCGAATGCGACAGACCTGCTCCACAACCACGTTCTATACGAGACTGTGAGGCAACATATGTGTTACTGTATATTGTCAAACACGTACTAATAAACACGGTGAGGGGTGGAAGCAATCTGATCTCAAATCATGATATTAGCAGCGCGGAAGTAAATACGAACAGTCCTTAGACTCCTTACATTGCAAGAAAATACAAGCACACATCACCAGTAGATGAAGCCATGGGTCGTGGTCGTTTGAAAGTGGGTGAAGTTCAGCACGCAGTTGGAGGTTACTCTGGTGTGTATTGAAGGGAGCGGCTTGTACTACTCTGGGTAATATGTATACTAATAACTTGAACGTGGAATGACGCCATGCTCCGTACGGGCCGTCCTCCGAGCCCTCGTGACTTACCGGCGCATCAGTGACTCACCGCAAACCGACCACGTATGCAAGTATGAGTAATTGGCATTTGTTAGGAACTAACTAGTAATAGCCGACGCTCGAGGTGGAACATGTGGTTGGGCCAAGGAACAACCATCAGCCTCAAGAGTAATAGATTCCCTGCTCTCTTATCGCCCATTCATCTTTCCATGCCGAAGTAGTCCTCTCGGATTCATCGCCGGTCCTTGAGTCAAGTGCATCGGAGCTGAGAACGGATTCATCAAAACCGAAGACGGACCCATCGGAATCGAGGGCAGACCCATCCAAGTCATCGGTTATACTGCTTCTTTCGCCCTCAGTCACCGTCTCAACCGCAGCACCCTGAAGAAAGCTGGCTTCTTCTCTACCTTGCATCTCCACATGATCTCTAGCGCCTGTCATTGGAGAAGTTCGCTGGAGCAGCCTTCCCGAGGAACGCTGAGGACCCGCGTGAGGTGGTTGCGTAGTGCATGGACGTTGGTACGAAGTGTGACTCTGCAATTGTTCTGCTGCGGCTCCCTGGTGTTCGTTTGGGGCATTTTGCTGCATTGCGCGCTCTTGAACTAGTGCCGCTGCCCTGGCCAACTTCTCTTCTACGAACTTGGGCGCCCATGACATGTCATTCTGCTGAGGAAGGGTCTTTTGGTCTCGCTGGAGAGTTCGATTGTTCCGATTGTGTTGAATAATTCTGTTGGCCTTCAATGCATAGTACTCATGCACCATGGTTTCGCCGTCTTTCTCCAGAGTCCTTGTCAAGTCTGGTGGTAAGACTTCCGTGATCTTCAATTTGTCTCTAACCATATCCAGAAGACTGGGCAACGTGACCGGTGACTTGCTTCGAGGCTCGCACTCTACGACTTGCCTAGGGACTGGAGGCGGTTTCGTTTCTGGAACCCGATGCTTCAGGCGCACATCAGCTATTTGTGGTACTGCTGGAAGCGAACGATACTTGCTGTTGACCGACCCTTCTCATCCCTTGTCAGCGTCCTTGGTTCTACTCTCGTATACATCCGCGAGGGTGGTTTCTCTTTACTGGGTGTTTTTTCCTAGATAATCATGAGGTGCTTGATGACTGAGGTTTCTCCGTCCTCCGAATTTATGGGTCTACACTGCTATCGTTCCAGCTGTTCTTGTCCGCGACAGCGAGTCATTTCTGGCTATGCCAGCACCGGACGTTCGCATTGGAATTTCCCGTGACCAGAAATGCTTCTATTCGCGCAGCCTTTTTTGGCTGTCTCGGGGCTTCTGGTTACAGATCAATTTTTATGGCGACAATTTGATTTTGGTCCATGAGTAATGAGTGAAATTCTGACAGCGAAGCCTTCGATCTAGTCTTTTCAAGTCCATACTCCATCAGTCTTATTCGATCCACTCGGAAGGGCCTTCATAGTTGAAGCCCTTAAGGAGCCGCTGGTCCGACGGTCGGCACGATTACCGCTTGACAGGTCGTCGTAGATTAATCCCACCCCCACCGCGTCACATAGAAACACACAGAAGTGATGATACGTTCAGGCTGGGCATGACAGCAATAGGTGTGGATGATTATTTAAGCTTCACATGTTAGTCGTCCACTTCCTACCTTTCATGTCATGTCTCAATTTTTAAACCTAAAATACGTAGATAGGTCGAACCCCTTTTGGATTGTCTCTTGTAGAACACCCTTAAACACAACCTCCCAGCAGGCAAACCAGCGGGCTGTGCCGTGCCAATGGGCTAGTATGGTTATAACTTATCTGAAGTACTTCGCATGATTGTGATCGCATGCATTATGCCAAATGGAGCTCAACAGTCGACGTGCCAGCCTAGCAGTGCCAGCGAGACCCACAAAATACTTACCCACAGAACTATGTCCACAGAGAATATACTTGCTACGCCGTCCCTCCCTGTAACACAGCCACGCTCGATGAACTAGCTCGTGCGCTCGATCAAATGGGATCGACAGAACCTGTATCGGCGACAACTTACAAGGCTGTATCACACCCTTCTTCAATTGCAGTCTGTGCCACCCACAGCTCCTACTACCCTTCAAAGTAGTCGAACCATGATGTCTATATGACAACAAATAATATACAACAAATTCTCCAGCTGCTACAGAAGACCAGGGGTCTCCTCAATCTGAAATCCAGCACAGAAATTCTCAGTCCGGGAAAGAGATACGACGTAGGATGCTGGAAATGACGAAGGCTTAGTTTCCCGACGGCATTCCATCACCTTACGTAATTATCGATTGGCTTACTGTTGCAGGTCAGGAAGTGGGCCACCTAAGGTAATGGGCCACCGGCTTTTAAACCATGGATTTAGTACATATGATGCCTTTGGGTGGTTATATGAGTAACTAATACACTGAGCCTTGAGTCTGTATACTCAGATGGACAGTTTGATCAAACATCCCTGAACCTGGAGCCAAATGGGGTAAAATTGATGAAATTGTTAATTTTCTGGCCCAGCCATCTGACATTGCCCATATCTTCTGATTGACTTGGACTCTCAGGCTGTTGCATACTGGAAATTACTCTGCTAGCTTATGGCCTGCTTTCATGTCTATAAAGTTCAACAACATTTTTTGGTTTGCTTGTTATAGGGCTTGTAGCCCATTTCTATGTCATTTCTACTTTTGGCTGGGCCACCATCAAATCACATAGACAACAAGAAATTTTGCAGATGGCAACTATTTGTGCTACATACATACTCTCTATATACCTGCCCATTGGCTGACCACAACACATGAGAAGCACTTGTGGTCCTTTCATTCCCATAAGGTGATATGTCCTTAGGTGGCCCATTACCTGATCTTTGACAGTATGTACTCCTCAACTACAGTCCGCGCCACCCAGCAACTCTGGGGGGATGACTCAAAACCGATAATATGATGGGTTCGGCAAGGGTAGGTGATATCGATGACGTCGAAAGATGATCGAAACCCCAAGGGCCGAGCCAGCAAATACACTGTGTTTTTTTCATACAACTGCTTATTTCACAGAGTAGTATATTACAAACAACTAATATACTTAGATAGAGATAAGGTACATATGTTTGAACATGATACTTTTAAGGCGCGTCACATCACATGATCAATGTGATAACAGTCACATGTAATTATGGACGCGTCAAGAAACTACGCGACACGATGCAACCGCGTGTTCGGTCTTATCTATTTTGGAAATACCCCTGTCTTGATTTAGACATCTTATATTGATGCTCTCGCCCAATTTCTGCAATGCTTTGCTATACCCTTCTTGTTTATCCCTTCCTCAACTTCTTGCCGCTTGCTTTTCAATGAAACTGGGAATTATACAGACGATTGGTAGGCACCAGGTTCGACTGAGTTACATTGCGTCATGTGCTGATTACATCCCGTTATCGATCAGAAATTCTGACCCATAAACAAGCTCGAGTTATCCTCGTGGGTGCTACTAGTATGTCCATATTAACTATTTGACCAACGGAATAAACTTCCGCAGATCTCCCTGTTTTGCGGATTTCTTCTCAATCCTCAGATTCAATGTCGGAATTATCCCGTAACTGGGTCAGTTTTGAATTACCTGCTTTCGTCAAAATCTGATCGCAGTAAATACTGGTCAATGATCAAAGCCTACTTACTCCCCTGTAGCGGCAATGCGCATTAAAGTGCGATTCACACGTTGCGTTGAGGATCTACATGAGGCAGGTCCCTTCATGGACTTGAATTCCAGTCCCCTTCTCCACACATCATGGCAAACCCACTAGGATTAGCGCTTCAGGGATCTCAAAGGTCGCATGATATTTCGTTGGAATGCAATACAAATTAGAACTATATATAAGGTATTCGTACATAGTCATCGTCCTGGAGATACTATTAAATTACGGCCATGAATCCATCTATTCCTCACCGTCTATTTTCGCCCACCAGATTTCCCCTTTTTATCAGCCCCCTTTCCTTTCGCCTTTCCCTTCGCCTCCTTGGTAGGTTTGACTATCGCATCCTTGTTGTCCTTGATATTTGGGACCGAAGGGATGGAAGGAGCGGGCTTAGGTGAAGCATCGTTGTTCTCCATAGATAAACCACCGTTCACCGACTCCAGCGCAGATAACAACTCAGCGCTGTCGAAAGCTTGCAACGACGGACTGTCACTCGCGCGAGGGTCAGTGGTCCATCGGGCATGTTTTGCGTTTTGTGGTAGTTTCGAAGGGTTACCTGTCAACAACTTCTCCCATCCTCCACTCTTGATCTCCTCCATGAGCTCATCGTCATCCAAGGATGGAATTTCGCCTGGCGGCGATGTAGGCGCTGTGGAAGGAGTTGGAGCAAATGAACTTGACTCCGTGTCATCATCTTCTCCGGCTTCAAAATCAAAGAATCTCGTGTACATGTTTGACGGAACACTAGGTTTAGGTTCCACGATGTCGAGAACATATCTCGAATTCGACGGAAGCTTTACGTCAGTGCTCCCTTCGTCATCGGGGATCTCTTCGATTGTCACCTTCTTGTTTTTTGCAGATGATTGTTTCGATTTTGCACCTTTCAAGATACTGGTCGGAACAAATTCTTGACGGTCACCATCAGGTAAGTTGGCGAATTCCAATCTAGGGCTAGGAGAAACAGGATCGGACATACGCCGAACTCGATTCGCTTCCTGAGTTCGACCATTTGGAACAGCCACGGAGGTTGACTTCTCTATGTGTGGCGATTGTGCTCGTCCCGGATTCCACATTTGACGTTGAGTGGTGATTGGAGTAGTGATGCTTGGCTGCCAGAATACACGTTGTTCTCGGCGGATGGGAGGCGGGATGGGAAATGAGTGAGTGTTCGAATGTTGATCTTGTTGTTGCGAAGTCATGTCCACCATCCTCTCCCATGAACTTTCGGCATCGGGGATGATAAACTTCGTCGACAACGAGTTGGCACTCGAAGGAATCTGATTCTGGACTTTCAACCTCATCGCTGGCTCCCATGGAATTTCGTCCTGTTCATTTGATGGCACCACCCCAGTGCTGGTTGGCGCTTGATTTTGTTCCTTCAGTCTCATTGACCGCTGCCAAGGCGTCTCTTCCTCCTCTACAGTTTGTGGCCGTACGGTGGGTTTCGACATTTTGCCTTGAGGTGCCTGGCCCTGCCCCTTCAGTCTTATCATCCGATTCCAGGGAGTTTCTTCCTCTTCAGCTGATGTCGAAGGATCAGTGCTACGATGATCCACAACTTTGGGCTTCTGCTTCACAGACATCGCTTGTTTTGATGATCCGGGACCGTAAGGATCCGACTTCTTCCTCTGCATGGGATCCCAAGGAGACATTTCCCCTACGGTTGACTCATCTGGATCATGTGTGGTTGTAAGCTGTCTCAAGGCGCTGTGACGAGGGGTGGATGCAGGATCATCAGCTCTGACAACGGGCGTCCCTCTAGTCATTCCCGACACTAGACCCTGCTTCTTCATCATCACGTGCGCAAAGCTGGGGCGGGGAGTGGACGGGAGCTCCTCTTCCTCAGCTGCAGAAGCGCCCGTGATGCTTGCCTGTGACATATCCACGTACGGCGTTGCAGCTGGTCTGCTTGACGAGCTGGGAGCACTAGGCGTAGATGATAATGGCTCAACTTCACCCTTGTTCGACGATGAGCTAGCAGCGCCCAATTTCTTGTTCGCTTGACGCTGTTTTTTGTTTGGCTTTTTGGATGAAGACGTGATTGGAGAAGCGCGTTCAGCTTCAACAGGTGGTGATATTTTGCTGATCTCTTTCGCAGCGATGATCGGTGTTTTGTCTTCCCTGGTTTGTGCGGTCGAGCCTAGGGCTATGGGTTTGCCAGGGGACCCTGATGCCAATCCAATAGCTGGAGAAGGTTTATTGCCCCACGCGCTAGTCACAGAATTTCCTTTCGCCTTTGACTCCAACGGGAACCCGCCAGGAATGGGGAAGTCCATATTATCTTGGGAAACGGAATGGGCAAAGGAGTTTGCTACCACGGAGGGCCATGTCGTACTGGCCTTAAGCTGTGGGATATGCACCGAGGCCGGTTCGTCGTCATAAACTGCATGTACCTGGGACAAGGCTGAAGGAGCTGGCTTGCTTTTCCAGCCGGACTGCATGCCAGGAGCGACGCTTGGCGTATCTCTTCCGACAGACTGTTTGCGTGCTCTGAGGGTTCCAGGCGCAGGTACAGGAGAGGATTTAGGTGAAAGTCCGTTCGTGAGATTTTCCGTCGCTTTGTTTGTAGTTTCCTCCCTCTTTAGAACGAACGCTCCATTCGGGTCGACATCTATCTTGAACGTGCTCGGATCAAACAAAGCGTCGTACATGGCCACATTAGTGGCCTCTATAGGATCCCGGAGAATGGAACGATTGCGAAGTTCATCTCTGCGCTTCTTACGCTCTGCAGAAACGATGGCTTTCCTCTCGTTCTCTTTGGTGGTCTGTAGCTCCAGTATCCGCTTCTCATGTTCAGTAACCTTAACCTCTTCCTCAAGCTTCCCCAGCTGCTTGGTCTTTCGTCCGTTACATATACTAAGTGCGAGGTCGATATCGGCCATCGCAGCGGCATGATGAAACTCGACGATTTTGGCGATTCGAGTGAACATTTTAAACTTTTCGAAATCCGCTTCATCGTCGCTGGTCTCGTCGGAATCAGATAGGTGTGGTCCAATATATTGGGGACCGCGGACCCGCGTTCTCGTGGTTGGCGATGGATCAACCCCCTGGGGTCGTTTGGGCATCGGTCTCGGTTCCACTTTGATTGCGGATGGAAACAGGCCATGCCCCGGTTCAGGTAGGGACTTTGGATTGGGCTGGTCTGGGGATCCATGCAAAGAACTATGATTTGACGACCAAGGGCTCCAGCCGGGCATATGACCCAAAGCGTTGCCGTTGCGTATGGGAACGGGTATGGAGGTAAGTTCATCCTCTGAGTCTTCACGGTCAGTGGGCTAAGGATAGGTCTACGGTTAACCACATAGGAACCTCTTTTAAAGATACTACTGACTCACCCCAACATAGGCAGACACGGCGGCATAGAGCTCATCATCAGAGCCGAGGTCGGCAGGGCTGACGAGAGTATAACTCGATGTAGAAAAGTTAGATGTTCGTGAAGCAGAAGAGAGGACGGGCGCGGGGCCAGGGATCAGCTGTGCCTGCTTAGCCACGGCCAGGTTCTCAATGACATTGTGCTCTTCGAGCTCCTCATCCAAGTCTCCTCCCAACGCCCTCGAAATTGCAATCTGCTCTGCTTTTGTCATATCACCCCAAGCGTCATCGCTCAACCTTGCCCTTTCGAGCCGGACCTGCCACTCCGCTCTGGCTTCACCAAAATGCTTTTCCTCCAACATTCGAATCAAGAATGCTTTGTTAGCATCGTGTGCATCTTTTTTAACTTTGGATTTTGGGGTAGTAGCTAACCATTTGGTGTCTTGCTCCTTGACGATTTCATCGCGTTGACGTTCCATCGTCCTTCGTCTAGGTTCGAGCCACCATTGGAAGTCACTCCACTTGAGCCTGACAATCGCTGCAGGCTGCATCTTGGGTAAGTGTACGTCTGAATTACAGGTGAGTTTGAGGTGGGGTAAGGGGCTTTGAAAAAAAAGAATGACTCGACATCAAAAATTTCCGATTGAATAGTTGTTAGAGTATAAGAGCTGTTACAGAGATGGGAATTAAACCGGCTGCCTCGTGTTTCTGTCGGTGTGCCGAGACTATAACAATCAGTAAAACCAACGAGTTTGACTACTAATTTCGGTTCTTCTCCGCACACAATCAGTGATAGTGGCTCTAAAAGGCTATGCCATTGAAGACCGAGGAGCATGAAGTGGTCACAAACGAAGGGGATTTCTAGGGCTGATCAGGGTGATAAGCCAGACAGGGAGTCAAGGAGTCACATCTGATGATGCCATGCCATCGGTTGCCTGTCACTTGATAAAGGCACGAGGCAACAGGCGTCGGTGTGCCCTTTGCCCTTTGCCCTTTTGCAGTTGTTTCCGACTTCGAGCTTCTTGCCATATCTTTGTGTTCTTTCATTTCCTTTGCTCTCATAGAACGAAAGGAAATGCAATCTGAACCTCCCCGCGTGGTCGTAAGCATTCAATGATTGATCCGATACTTACCCAGGTTACCCTTCAACACGCAGTACAAGTCGTGGCAACTGACCTGGTGGAACCACCACTGATACTCGCGATATCATCCATTTCTGCGAGACTATGACTTGGGAATGCCGCCCAGGGTGCCCTCGCTCTGCTGATTACCCTCTATAATCCTACACACCTAGCAATCCACCGTCAATTCGTGATACACTTTATTCGCATAACGGTAATATTTGATACACGCGACTACCATGCATCAAGGGTCCAAATTCTCACATCCTCCTTCCATGCCGGAATGCTAATTTCCGACCTGGCGTAGGTCGGTATCAATCTACTCAACATCGCCTGCTGTTGACCAAGTTTCCACCTCCCATATCCATTGTGTAGTCATCTCCGATTCTCTGGGCGTGCCCGTCCTGAGACGCAGCTCGGATATCTACCTACCTCGTACCCTATATCCTGGCACCCCGATGGAAATGACTCGCTGAGGCTTAGTCGCTTAGGAAAAATGTTCGTCGGCGTGGATCCCTCTCGATCGGACCTGTAAAAAATAGCGGCTAGCCATCTTCAACATCGGGCATAGTCTAAGTTCTATCGATCCACGAATTCTTTGCCTAAGTGAATTTATTGTCGGAGGTGCCCTTCCGCTGATTCCAACCAGTATGATGTAATCGAGCGAATTTGGCGAGGATGAATGAATGAAGGTTTGAGTCCTGCATATCTCTTTCTGCAGTTCGATCTCAAGAATGCGTCTACTGTTTTTCTCATCAAAGTTCAATCCCCTTTTTGTAGAGTTCTAGTAAACTGACAACATCAAGACCGGTATGTTTGGGACTGGCTAATAACCGGTAATTGTTTTGGCTCCATCGAGCTAATTTGTTTAGAGCCATGTCAAAAAGCCTTAAGTTCATGTCCGTCAGAAGCTGCACACGAACGAGCTACGTCTATTTATTGCCAAAGACAATGCATACAAATGAGCTATAATGAGAGACTTATTAACCTGCAGTGTGCCTTGTCGGTAAATCATGATGAAAGATAAGATAAAATGGAATGATAGATAAATGATCCGACTGTTGTTCAGCAACGTCTGTTTGGTCGAGGTCTCAACGCTCTATACCCTGCCAGTCGCACTATCACTGGACATAGAGCTACGTCGTCCACTTGTGGATTACAGGAGGGCCTGGAAACCGGTGTGAGTGCAGCAACAACTATGGATCATAATCCAAGAACATGTGTGCTTACAGAACATGAGGCAGGGTGTTTCCCGTGACTGTTCTGTTGGAAGTGTTCCCGGATCGTGGCTAAAGTCTCTTATACCTGCAGTACGCCGTTCGACATCAGCCCCTCTGCTGTCCGTCTAAACGACTGCAAGCGGCCCATCATAGCTTTGCCATCTGGATTTCACTCTCCTTGCTTTCGATGTCACCTTCGGCATCCCAAGCGCCATCAACAGCCAAGTATCGTTCTACCTTCGATGTATCCGATGTGGAGCCTGACACGGAGTGGAAGGCAGCGCTGAGGAAGCGAATCGAAGACGGTTTGCGTCCTATGGCCAAGGACGCCAAAGACAATCTCGAAGCTGAGTTAATGAAAGCTCCGGTCAGTGTAGAAGGGCGAGAGCGCCTCACCGTAGAGTTCACCAAGGCCATGGAAAATATCCGGAGCCTTGCAGAAGAGGAATTCCAGCTGGAGTTGCAACGCGAACGGGAGGAACGTCGCTGGGTAGCAGGTCGAGGCATGGATCCGAAGTGGAATGAAGCTTTGAAGCGAGAGCAGCAGGATATCATGGATAATATCAAGGCAAAAAAGGAGAGTTCGAGCCCGAAGACTGCTGAGCCGCCTGATAACGCTATACCGTCCGTCGTCAGAACAACACCTGTGTCAATCCCAGAAAGATCACCATCTCCAGCTGAGCCTAATCGGCCACGACCTGAGCCAGAGCCAGAACGAGAACTGGAACGCGAACGCGACTCAGAACGAGAGTCGCAATCAGAGTCGCAATCAGTTCACAAGAGTCGTCGAGAATCTGATACCTACAGCTCGAAGCATAGGGACCAAATTTCACATAGCCTGCGCCACGCTTCTTATCAACCAGCGTCTGATGAAAAGGCATCCCATGTTGAGACTTGGGTAAGTGATTACGTGTCAGAGGAACCAGAGCAGTCCCTGCTGCGCACTCCTGAACGGAGGAGCTCAGTAGACCGGCCTTCGATACACGAAATCGTAAGCAGACCACCGATGGAACGCCCCTCCCGTTCTTTGGCTGAGCGACCTACCCGACCGTCTCCAAAATCCATACCAGAGTTTTGGAAGCCATCGATTTCACCCGAAGAGGATGCGAGAATGTCGAGTCCCTATACTCTTGTGCGGCGTGGTAGTACAGCCAGCATACGTTCTACGGGCTCTGCAGGCGCCCGTCCTTCCATGGTAGAAGCCATCCCAGAACGTGCCGACGATGCAATGGAGCCTTCAGAGCGAGACAAAGGATGCTTTCACGAGCTTGAGGAGGCTCGGCACCCCCCAGAAAAGGTGCGCGAGAAGGAGAGACAAGCACCTTGGAATGACGATCGACAGCGTGTAATCAGAGATTCCAGCCCTCTCTCGGACGATTATTCGAGCACAGCGTCTGCTGGCATGTCGTCCAGCCGACCCCTTGATTCCCGAGGGGGGCATTATTCAAGTTCATCCTCGAAGAGGCCTGTCCGCCGCAAGGAGTCTCTCACTGCAGAAGAGCATGAATATACAGGAGGACAGTTTCCGCATAGGCTTGTGCCTAGGGCGTCATTCACTAATGATCGCGATTATCCAGCGGGATCCTACCAGGCTCCTTCGTCAGGTAGACCCACCATGCGTGATACATCCTTCATCTTCGACGAGAGAGACAGAGACAGAGACAGAGACAGAGACAGAGAAAGAGAAAGAGAAAGAGAAAGAGAAAGAGAATGGGACAGGGACAGGGACAGGGACAGGGACAGGGAGAGAGAGAGGGAGAGGGAGAGGGAGAGAGAGAGGGGGGGGGAGAGGGAGAGGGACATGGATCGCCATCATGATCGCTATGGCTCATCGCGTCCCTATCCAACTCCACCAGCTTCTGCCAATCGGTCAACGGCTCGCGACTATTACACGCCAGATAATTACGACACGCGGCCTGACCCCTACTACCGCGATCTCGAGCAGCACAGTGCCACCTGGAGAGCCGCTCACATATCAGAGAGTTCTGTATCCATGCCATATCGTAGGACATCCGAGGGTAAACCAGGCCTCGGCCTCGGCCGTGAGCCATCGTATTCGAGAAAGAGAAACGAGGTATCTAGTCCCGAAGGTAAACTTATTCTTGATGCTGTAGAAGTTCTCAAGCAAAGGATATAATACTTCCAGATATTTATCCTGAGTATGATTATTCGCCTACCACAAGCATACCAATTTCCAGACCGAGACAATCCCCCCTCTCTGATGAAAGCTGGAGAGGATGGCCGGATACTATTCCTCGATCGCGGGAGCCCCGACACGAGGGCGACTATCAACGGTATGGTTATTCTGTTGACCCGGCACCATCATCATGGCGAGGAGGACCACGATCGCCACCCTCTTCATACCAAGGTGGACATCGCGAGTCAATGAGTTATAATAATTTCCCCGGTCGTCGTCCTCATGATGATGATTGGCATGAAGAGGATGAGAGATGGCGGGAGGAAGTGAGGAGGAAGAGAGAAATGGAAGAGGAAGAGGCGAGACAACTATTGAAGAGAAAACAGGAAGATATGAAAAGGAAACAGGAAGAGGAAGACGCGTGGAGGGAGGAGGAAGCAAGGAGAAAAGAGGATGCTAGACGAGAGGATGCTAGAAGAAGAAGGGAGGCGTTGGAGGGGGCAAAGAGATTAGAAGAGGAAGTAGCACGCAAAGAAGAGGAGACCAAGAAGATGGAAGAAGAGTACAGAAAGAAAGAGCAAGAGGTCAGACGAAAAGAAGCTGAGCAGAAGAAAAAGGAGGAGGAAGTGAAACAAAAGGAGGCGGAGGCAAAGCAAAAGGAGGCCGAAGCCAGGAGAAAGGAGGAGGAAACCAGAAGGAAGGAGGAAGAGATCAGGAGGAAGGAAGAGGACGCCCGCAAGACAGTCGCGGAGGCTACTCGGAAAGCACAGGAAGCCACTCGGAAAGCACAGGAGGCTCGAAAGAAAGAGGAGGAAATTCGATTGCGCGAGGAGGAGCTTCGCAAGCGAGAAGAAGAGCTGAAGCGGCGAGAGGAAGAAGCGAGCTTAAAGGAGGCAGAGCGACTACAGAAACAGTTCGACGAGGAGCAGAAGCGTGCGAGTGAAGACAGGCAACGACGGGAACGGGAGAGAAAGCAGGGGGAAGAGGAGAACAAGCGCAAGGAGCAAGAGAAGTGGCAAGAGGAAGAGAAGCTCAAGGAGAGGCAGCAGGAGGAGTTTCGCAAGCGCGAAGCAGAGGTCAGAGCAGAGGTCGCAGAGCGTAAGCGACAGGACAGTGGGGCAGATAGTGCCTGGGGACCTAGTTCCTTTTCGTCGTCGTCGCCTGTTTGGCCCAACCCACATCGCAACGGCTCGACGAGCAGCGCATCCACTGACAAGAGCAGTGCAACTAGCTGGAACAGCAACTCAGATACACGCTCGACGAAATCAAGTTCCACAGCTGCCTCTACCACATCCGCCCGACAGGCTTCCGCGACCCCGGGCTCGAAACCCAGGAGTGGATCCACAGGGTCATCAGGTCCTACCAGCCCCCCTCCCGCTCCTCCTTCTCAGCAGTTCCCTATGACAGACGAACATTACAAGCAGTTTATGCGAGAGCAAGAGCGAATGGAAACTGCCCGACAAGCGAGGGAGGCTAAGAAGCAGTTGACCAAAGAGGATGTTGTCCGTGTTTTTGAACGCCACGAAGAGCAGTGGAAATCGATTGCCGCAAAGGATGATCTTCAGTGGCATAATTTCCCTTGGCCCATGTTGAAAATGCCGTCCAATGTGGAAGACATAACATATAGCGGCATTCACGGATACCTGCTTTCGGCGCATTACCCCGAGAAAGACAGACCGCAGAAAGACCGTGTCAAGGACCAAATTAAGAGATGGCATCCAGATCGTTTCGAGACGAAGCTATTGCCCAAAGTCGTGGAGGAGGATAGAGAGAAGGTTAAGGATGGAGCGGGGATAGTGGTGAGGACTCTCAACGAGCTGCTGACACGGTCAAATGGACCAGGTAATGCGTTTTCAGAGCCTAGGTAGCTGTGATCCTGAACCTTTCCGGGATCATGTTACTCACCCGCGGTTATTCGATGTATCTTTTCCAGCATGTACTGATACCCATCCATCCACTGTATGACTACTGAATCAAACCATGGAATATATCGTATTGATTGTATGAGCTTTATAACATGTGCGAAGTAGTCGACACTCGGTGAATAACACACCAAGTTGTCTGAGTTGTCAGCGAATGCTGTGAGATGTTGGGTACTTACCTCGCAGGACCTGTCAGGCTGCGAGAACGGGCTTGTCAGGTTGAACGATGTCGACGACAATGACATTCAATACAAGTAGCTCAAACTTCAAGTTGATGTACGGGGACCTAAATCATGACCAGCACAACTTGAACTTGGTGTACTTGGTTAATCATGAAATGGTGATTCACAATCCGGGTAGAGCTGCAAAAAGGATGTTCAACGTGTGTGACCTGAGTACAGTAACTACACTCACCAAGATCTAGATGTGAGATCCGCCTCTGGTATTTCACCTGCCTTAGTTGGTGAAGTACATATCAATCTCAATGCTGGGGCAGAATTCAAATTGATCTGACGCTTTTTCTTCGAAACTTGTTCCTCTTTCTGGGGACAACAGCGTTGACGTAGATGCGTAACATCATAAGCTGAAGTTGTTTTTTTAACAGGGTCCCGAGTCCGAGTGACTCGGAGTCGGAGCTGCTAGGATCGAAGTACGTAAGCGGTTGAAGTTGTTGGGCTGCTTGGGCCATATAAGGCCATATACAGTCGACTCCCTCATAACCCATACCTCTCGGTGGACACTCCAGGCTTATGGGTTATGAGGGAGTATGGGGTTTGAGGATGGTCCTAAAAATAGGTCCCAAAAAATCAGGAAAAATCAAGAAAAATCAGGAAAAAATTGGTTGTGTATTTTTGAAGCATGTTAGCTTTTGACTGATGTTGGCTATGTTCTGGGTGCCAACGCTAGAGTAGAACTATGTACGACTAATAATGTAAACTATATACATCTAAAATAACTATTTTCACTTGTATAAACTGTGGTAAAATTATTCGAGGGTTATAAGTGACGAAAGTAGTCAGTGAGATGAGTAGACTTCATGGAATGACACATCTCCAGCTGCATTTGACGTCTAAAAGAAGCCAAGACTCCTTCTAGCTTGCGTGCAACAGGATCATCAAGAGTATCAATATACTTATCAATGACAGAAGCGGCCTGAAGCACTTCGCGATGCATAGGACACGGCTCGACAGATGCATCGTCATCAATGTCATTATCTCCATCATTGATCAACCCCTCTTCCTGTGCTTTTCTCGCATCCAACACAGCCTGGCATATTTCTTCATCTGTCTCATGGATAACCTGTTGGGATCAAGCGCTTCCATCAGGCGCTGATGGGATCAGAACCTTGTGATCGCTATGATCGCATGTGATCAATCTATCCGGTTTGAGAACTACAATCTATATTTAGAGATATATCTATTTATACATTGTAGAATAAGTACAACGGATTATAGGGGAAACAAAGACAGTTCCTCCCTTTCCTTTACACCCACTATCTAAGCGAAATCTACTCTCTCCCTATCAGACACAAATCCAACATAACCTGTGACTCATCAGCTGGATTGAGCAGTGCCTCAATATCCATCCTGTTGCTTGCCTGGAGTAACCCAGTTGATTCCAACTCATCAAGAGCATGATTAAGCTGCTTCTTGGCATGTGCAACTGGATCTCCAATGTTGTCAATGTTGAGGAGTGATGAGATAGGGATGCTTGGATTGGGAACTGGGGTGCAGGAAGACAGGGGAAGAATACCGGCTTTCTTCCAGCAATTCCTGATTGTAGTCACGTCCACTTCACACCAAGCTGCATCCACATGCTGCATCACTTGGAGTTGGTCGATGTCATGGATTTCAGAGGGAGTGACACCTGCCATGTAATGGCCAATGGCTCGTTGAATGTATTTTGCATGGTAATGAGCTTTGAAGCATCAGATGATGCCCTGATCCATCGGTTGGACATGAGCAGTGAGATTCGGCTCAAAATTCTCGACATGGATGTTCCGAAGACCATCTGGGACAATGTGACCAGAGAAATTATCTTGTAAAAGAAGGATCTTGCAGTTTTTCAATTGTAGTTCAGAATCCCATTGCTGAATCCATTCTTGATACAGTGCTGAAGTCATCCAAGCCTTTGCATTAGTAGCAGTCAACTATTGAGATTCAATGAGGATTCAGATAGGTGATTCAGTGGCAATTCAGGTCCAATGCAGATCTGTGAATCTTCGATGAATCACCAGTGAATCGCCATGTTACTCTGACCATTAAGGTTTTCCACAGCAATTCATGGTGGATTCATAGGTGGATTCAGTATACATGCAATTTGATAAAGTACTAGTACTAGTACTCTCTAATCACAGCTCCCATGGCCAAGCCTCCTTGACGCATTGCTCAAGCAAAAACTCTTATTCAGCTGTACTCCAAATTGCAGCAAGAATATGAACAACGTAAATGCCACCACATCTCAAAACTCAAAAAATCATACCATCTCATCAATATACCATCAAAAGGCGGATTGTCATTTAGCTCGCTATCATCCCTGTCTTCAAGCGAGTCAATTTCCAGCAGTACCAACACCACGGAGGATGATGAAACCTCGAGTGAGAATTCATGGGCAGAAATTTTAGGATCTGATTGGTGGGGAAGAGGAATTCTGGGTTCCGAGACCTCCATTGGGTCTGAGTTAGGCCTAGACATCCCTGAGCTGGTTTCACTAGGCCATGGTTCAGATTCTTTTAGCTCATCTGGATATAGTGGTGATGTAGGATCAGATGTTGAAAGTGATATTTTGGAGGTGTCGGATGATGAAGATGATGAGGATGAGTATCATGGAGATCGTTGGGTGCAATTACGGAGATGGGTGCATCAGCATATTGGGGAGATGTATGCAAATTGCTACGAGATGCTGCATGCTGGGATTCCTCGGGGTCCTTCTCGTATGCATCATGTCCTTTTCACACTGAAATCTGCTCACCCTGATCAATTCTGCGAAGAACTTCGTGTCAACCCTCTCACCTTCGATGCCCTTGTGGGTAAACTTCAGAATGACAGTGT
>QLOK01004222.1:3277-14608 GCA_003313805.1 Tricholoma flavovirens
TAGATAGCTTTCTCTATCCATATACTCAAGTACTGAACTGACATAATATCAATTTGGTTGTTATCTGGTTACTAAATACCACATTGGCCGAGTACCCAGTGTGGCCGAGATGGTGACCTTCGATAGTACATTGACTGGCAAGAGAATCTTGGTGATGATGGGCTGGATGCCCCACCCCTTGCAGTCCCAATGGAATTGCATCAGGGAACTTTCCCAATTAAAGTTGTGGATGTCTGCTGTAAGTTTTTCCCTGTTACCACCATTATGCTTGCTAAGTGACTCTAGCTACCTATCCAGTAGACGTAGTACTGGCCAAGGGAGACCAGAGTATCCCAGCTGCATTAGTTTAGCAGGGTCTCATGCCCTGTGCTCCTTTTTCTCCATCCTTGCCTTTACCACACAATTGCTCAAGCTCTATAGAAATGCATATCTCCACCACCCCCACCTTGCAATTCAACCATTTGTCAAGGGTCTGTGCAATCTTCATGGTGTATTGTTCTGTCCCTACCTTAGCCAACAATTTACAATTGCATTTGACCTCTACCTGCTAATTCATGAGAAAGTCCATGAACATGTGAACATTGCTCTTGAACAGGATTCCCCAGACTGGCACCTTCAACACACTTGTCCTGCCTGCTCTTACAAGCTTGAAGGTGAAGGTGACTTAATCTTCAAGATGCTCATCACTATGGACAGCAACAACTCACTCAAGTGCATCCTCTGACGAGATCCACCAGCTACTCCTGGGGAGGGGGAACCTGATCCTGAAGGTCCCCAGGTTGGGGAATCCTGAGAGCAGCCTGATGCAAGGGAAGTCCCTGGGGACTATCTCCTTTCGTGGGAGCAAGTTGATCAGTGGGCAAAGGCTGTGCTTGAGGAGATGCTGCCTACACCCAAAGTGAGTCTTTCTATGTATCATATCTGATTAATGCCTGCTGACACTGTGGTTTAGGAAGACATTGAAGAAAACCCATGTGTCAGCCACTGGACAAACATGATCAACAAGATCACACCAAGAATGTGGGGGCTATTTGATGAGACAGGAATATTCTTGGTGCTGTGTCAGCATGGGGTCATTTTGGTGGTAGTGGATATGGTTCAGAGTGGAGAGCTGTACGTCGCACCTTCAATTCTTCTGATACTTGCTAACACAAATTCTAGTTCAAAGTATCCACTAGCAGTTGTAGAGGTCCTGATAGAGGCATTTGGTGAGGGCATTGGAGGAGGGTATGATATTGGGTGTAAGTTTGGAACTACACTCAATCACAGTGAGCTGGGACATCAAGCTTGGGCTTTTGACTACCAAGCACTCATTGGCTCTTTCCATGGACATGCACACAACCACCTGTGCCAATTATCATTCCTTACAACCTATGTCAAGGGGATGGGATTGGAAGACTTGGAAGGGTGTGAGCACTTCTTTTTGAAGTCAAATGTGCTTTCTTCCTCCCTCTGCTATGCAAGTGTTTTTCACTGACAACAAAAGATCATCAAATTGTGAATAATTATACACAGGCCCTTGACATCCTCAAAGGGGCTCCTGCTCTCCAGAAATCCATGGCTGACCTCGGAATCACTGACATGAATGTGTTCAGAGAATGGTTGAGGGAAGAATGGGACTATTTGAAAGGGCTGTCAATGGAGCTGATGTGGGAGATGCAAGAGATGGAGTATGTACTACCAAAAACTTGTTAACTTACATGCCAGCAAGTGAGTACCACATCTGCCATCTTTGCATGCCTAAGCTAATGAATCTGGAGAGTGAAACTCAACACTGCCCATGACAACTGGCAAATCCTGACCCCTCAAAACCCAACCACCTCTGGACCATGTACTTCCCTTGAGACGAAGCACTGCCATGCTCTTGAAAACTGGGACAAGGATCTCCTGGTCATTCAGGAGTTGGAGATCCAGCTCAACACTGTCACAAGATGGGTCCCAGAGTGTCCAGAGTGGAAAGCGGTGGCCCTGCTGGTGGGGAAATGCCACTACCAGTGCTGTTTGGATGACCTTGAGGGATTGATTGTCTTGAGGATGTTCGAGCTCACCAAGATGAATATGTCTCAAACTGGTGTGTGTTTTGATACAGAGTGTGTCACTGACTGACATTAACACTCACTACCTAGGATATAAGCTTTGTAAACACATAGCCACAGCCCTGTGAGCCTGTTCTTAAGCAATATGCAGCATGCTCAACCGTTATAATGCTGCTGCATCAGCTGTCTGTCCTCCTCACCCAAATCTGTCATGGAATGATGTAGTCGAGTACACATTCCTTGCAGACTTTGACCTTTTGTGGGATTCCTGCCAGGATGTTCATGACCACCTGTGGACAAAGCCTGCTTACCATGTAGTAATAGACCATCACTTCAAGCTCGAGCAGGTGCACAAGGAGATCCAGTGCCTCAACATTGAAATCTGCTGAGTTGTTACTTATATGGGACAAGGATGTGTTCCTCCACTCAAAGGAAGAAGAAGTGATGGAGGTAAACCCTGGTTTAGTGTGTCAGGTGAAAATATATAGGATGGAAAGGGGGTGCTTCAATGAACAGCACATGGAGCAGTTCCAGAAGCTTGCATCCCTACCTGGGTTCTCTGGTAACATCTTGTTCTCAGACAAAGCAATTGCTGCGAGCTATGTAGCAGAGTAGGGAATAGTATGGATGTTGATGAGCCACCCAATGACAACAGCTCCAGGGGCGAGGGCAGGGAAAATGATGGCAATGGCAGGGATGGTGCTGATAATGGTGGAGAAGGTGATGGAGATGATGACAAAGATGATCAAGAGGATGAGGACATCCGAGACACAGTTGCTGTGCTCATGTCTCTCACCCTGGATGCACCTGGTGCTGACTAGAGTGGGGCTCGGTTTTTTGCATATAACTTCTGCTACATATCAAATTTAATCATGTTGCACTGCATTTCCACAGTATAGTACATAGGAGTCATATGAGAAGGTGTGGCCGAAGTACAGTTAGCATTGCATCAAAACTGTGTCAATGCAGGCATGAATGATGGGCAGGAGGGCGGGAGTGATGGCAGGAGGGCAGTAATTGATGGCAGGAGGGCGGTAATTGATGTGGCAGTGATGCGGTGGTGATATGGCACCGTCACAGCCACGTTGCCAAGCAGCGCCACTGATGACCGGCACATGCCGACGGTGAGTAATCATTTGACTAAGTGCTTCTTGGTATTTAATGAAGGTATCTTGAAAGAGGCCTGTACTACTCCAACTCCCTCCTGTTACAGGGGGTTACGGATGCCTATACCACCTCTATCAAGAGGTGATTGGTGGGATTATCAGGTGTCGGCATCCCACATTGTTGGGATTTATTCCTTATGAAATAAATCACAACACACATACTTCAAGGTAATGCAAACTAGCAGGCTGCAGAGTAATCACTGCGTTGTTTACGTGTTAGTTTCCAAAGAATCCAAACACTCTCAGGCTGCTTTCGACACTGTCACACTACGAGCCTGCGTTTGATAATACAACATACTATTTCATATACTATGTACGCGAGTTTTCTTTACCCTCGAAGACCCCCGATCTGACCAGTTCAAGTTGTTCTACCTTCAACCATGTTTTTCGTACCGGACAGGTTATCTAGTCGTGTGACCCAAAGGTAGATACAAAGGCCCGGTGTGGAACCAGGTACAGTTACATGGCAGTGGTGCTCGGACATAAGATTCTTCCATGACTTTTTCGAGTATTATTTATGCAATTATTATTACGTCGGGCTTGTCACAACAGTAGTACAGCAGCAATGTTAATTAATGAAGTCGGCACAGTTGGGAAGCATCAGCACTGGGTCGCTCCTAATACTTGACGGGTATCATATTGATTTTAAAAGTCACCGATCCCTCCTCGCATGGCGGAGTACGGCGAATCGAGCACCATTGAATATCGAGGGGACCGAGGATCGTCAGCTACATGGGGGAAAATTTTGTATCCAGGTTTTCGAATATCCATACTAGGAAATGGGGATTGCACTAGACAAGAATTATCATGAGATTCAGTGAACTCCGCAGAACGTCCGCTTTGAAGCGAGGTATTCCCCGGTGAGGATGGCGTGTGCTGAATCCTTCTCTCATCTGCGGATGAGGGCTCCTTAACTACCGTGCCCGAAGATATGGCGAGTGTAGGTAATAGTGCGACAGCGGTATCCTCTTTATTACCCCGGCCCGCAACAGAGCCCGAGTTTGCGGCGGAAGAAGCGAGGGGTAATGGTCGAGAAATTTCTAGGTCCAGAGGGCTAAGACGGATGACTTCGGGTGAGACTCGAAGTTGATCATCACTTGTCATCGGCGAAAGAGGTGGCGTATCGTCAGAAGGGTTTTGGATGTCATTCGGTAAAGTCACGGGTGTCCCAATGCGAGGGGTCCCAGTTGGAGGCCAAGGCAGGTGGCGACGAGGCGGGGCCGTCGGTTGCCCATCTTCCGTACCAACCCATAGAACTGATTCTCCCGGCGCGAGACTGGCAGGTGACAGATCGGTGTCACCCAAATACCTTTCGTCGTCCCCCGAGTCCATCTCGTCTTCACTCACATCCGTTTCATCGTCCAGAGCTTCCCATTCACCTGGTGTTTGGGATTGTCCCCTGGTGGCGATTCGAGGCGTATCGGAGGGGGAACCGCCGAAAGCGGGAGGGTTAGATGAAAGATTGGCAGATGCACTGGCAGGGGGAGATCTATAAGGAGGTGGAAGTGGGCTCGTCCTGGCAGGAGGGCTGTACAGCGGAAGCGTAGAGAACGATTCGATGCTTTCCGGTGTCCATTCCTCCCATTCACTCTCGTCCTCCCATTCGCCCTCATTGTCTTCCATATCACCGTCCTCGTCGTTCCATGGACTATCCACCTCTTCCGCCACCAGACTCTCAGCGGCGCCCCCAAAGGAAAAAACTTCGTCATCAGAACTTTCGGGTGTCCGTCGAATGTCCGTCTCCTGGACAGAATCCCTCACAAACCCAACATTCTCCGTGGCTCTAAATCGCACCAGTCCAAGGATTCGGATTAGATACTGCTTAGGTCCTATGAACACAGTCCTGTGTTCACCAGGCGTGCTACCACCAATGGGGCAGTGGGTGATTTGGCCTGTGGTGACACCGCGCAGAAATCCAGGTAAAGCCATCACAATCATTACGAGGAACGGGTAGGGGCCGATAGCCATTGGAAGGATGTGGCCTGCTTCAAGGTTTGGGTGATATTGATCTACGAGGCGAGAGGCTGAAATAGCATCGCTGTTGAATGAATACGTGCAATCAGTGATCGACCATGCATCCTCGTCCTCCGGCTCATAAATGATGGTGTCGTCTTTCTCCCATTCAGGCTGGACAAAAATGTTGGGCGATTCTTCATCGTAACCTGAGCCGTCGGAATAGCTAGACTCAGAGTCCAAGTCTGAATCAGAATCCAGAACAGACAACAAAAGCCTGGACATTGTCGTGGTCTGCAGAGGCATGCATATAAATTTAAGAGTTTGGATTGCTGATTCTGATATTGCTCTCAGCAGTAGGTCCCAGGACAGTTTGTAGCATGACGTACCGCATTGAACACCACTGGCACGAGCGTTTTGGTCGTCTCTTAGGGAGCATTATAACGTCAGGTTCCTTTTTATGATACTGCGCTTAGTAGATAACATCTGTTTTGTTCTTGTACCCGTGCACGAAACGCCTAACTCCACAAAAGACCCCTAACGACCGAAGTCTGTGGGGTCAACGACGAGACTTTGCAATGCGATCCAAAGGACAACAAGTTACAATAAGGAGTACGAGAACTGGGACGAACCATGAAACGACAGGTGAAAACCGAATGACGGGTGAAGGAAGGCAACAAAAGCCGCCTTCCAACCATAACCGTAGTAAATACCGTGACAACACCAATAAACCCTACAATAGGTGCTAATCACAGGGAGGTTTTGTTTATTTGGTTTATGTTTGTTCTCGTTTGGATCATACCTTGGTAAATACCAATAGATAACGCCACTCGCCGCCACTCAGCTCTCAACAACAAAAATTAGGCCTACATCAAGTCTACACACGATTTACTATTTCCATCGGGCTCCGTCTTGTCTGAGTCCACCTGCTTCTATCTAAATTTACCACAAAACCGTCGTTCGGGCCGTGCTCCGATTCACCGCGTCATGAACTCAAATTTGCGGACCCGCCGTCGTCAAGCTGGTAGCGATTCTCTACAACTTCAGGCCGCACAAAACGTCTGCGCCGTCGGCTATAAGACAGGAGAAGTTTCGACCCATTCTTCGCTATTCGGCCGTGAAGCTGCGGGAGGGCCTCACTTGCGTGTTCGAGCGTCTTAAACTCGATGTTACCATTACCTAAGAGAGTTCCGGAACTGTCATGAACTGAAAAAAAAAAAAAAACAATTGTCATAATGGGTGATGAGAACGGGTGAACCGAACTTACAAAACACGATGCGCCTGATGGTTGATTCGAAGTCACGGACGGTGTCCCAGAATGCTGCTTTTGTTCCGAGGTAGTCACGGAAATAGAGAATTCGGTTGGGTTTGGGGGGTTGCTTAAGCTCTACAATGATAGAACGATTCATAACTTGCATGGGATCTCGCAATGAAGCGTGGTATGCAGCCATGGCGTCCTCTGAGTTCACAAATTCTATGTGACAGAATGGAACGGTATCATCGTGAGCGTTGCGACCATCACCTAAAAATCTTATCAGACCCCAAGATGCATGCATTGCACAGCAGTAAAAACCCAACCGATCCTAAGCCACTTGATTTCGCCGAAAGGTTCGAAGATCCTTAAAAGCCTGTCGCGTAGTTCATGTTCTGGTAGCCAGCCTGGCAATAAACCGATGAAGAGCTGTCGAATGGGTATATCTTGCTGATCAAAGTTGGGATATCTTGTGTTTTCTTGTGGGTCGGGCCGCGGATTCGGAGGGAATGAGGAGTCAACTTGAGAAGGGAGAGGTGCCTCGTTCGAGGCCCGGGAAGGAGGATACCAAATGTCGAAGTTCAGTATTTTCTTCACATTGGGTTCAGTTAAACGTTTCAAAGCTTCCAAAGTCCACTTCTCAGAGTCGAACTGCATATAACCATCCCCGCTACGTCTCCCAGTACGAATGTAGCGGACTGGCGAAGATAACATGAGGGACAAGCAGGAAAAAAAAATTATCATAAACTCACAACTGATACGCTCGAGGTGATAACGGTGCCTGTTTAACAAAGCATCTCGAAGCATACTCTCATCCCCCCAAAAGCGACTGAACTGCAGCTTCCGATTAATATCGCTATTAGGCCCTTTTAGCGCCGGCGCTATATCCACGTTAAGACGGTTGTCCATTATGGAAAATGGCTCTCGGTTTGCAGACTGAAACGCTGCAAGAGCGTCCTCCGCCCTCTCAAAAACTACATGAGCAAATTGACGAGGCTTTCCCCGCAAATCCGAGGCTGACCATTGACTTAATTAACCCATGCAAACTGATATTCCAACGGGGTAAGGCTCACCAACTTTGATAGCCGTTATTTCGCCAAAAGGCTGAAATAGTTCCTGAAGCTTTCCACGCAAAGGCCACGGTCCAACACCATGAGGTAGCTGACCAACAAAAAGCGTGCGTTTGTCACCACCAACCTCGCCCTTGGATGTATTTTCTGCGGTTTTGACATCAGTCGAGTCTCTGACGCCCTCTAGCGTTGAATAGGGCCGTAGCCGGACTCTGATTCGATGAAAAGATCTTGAAGGACGCAGAATGTTTTCAGTCCTCGCTAGGTCACGAAGGATTGACCAATTTCTTTCCTGTACTATTCGAAAAACGTCCGAGAACATGGCGTGGATTGAAATTATTTGTACTTATTGATGCCCTATCATCGTCCACCGTGACCATCATGTCTCGCCGACCCATTCTTATGCAGGCCGATGATCCGACTTTAATGGATGCGTCTACTGGGCCTGGCAGTGGCGGCCTTCGCGTTACCCAGGAGATGCAGACAATTCTGAATCAGCCGGATCAGTATCTGACCTCAGAGGGGGGCGGCCAGAAGTTACGAGGTCTCTACGTTCAAAGTAGGTCTAATCCCTTCATCTAATTAGACTGAGAAAACTATTCGCATTGTAGGGAGCCTTGCCTTCGATGCAGAGAAGCTTTCCGACTTCGCGTTGTACTGCTATATAGGAGATTTCAACGAAGCTCGAAGGGTATGATCCGAAGTGTACATATAGTATATGATCGGACTAACTGTCGTCATCCGACTCCTCAGAAAGTAGAGGCAGGAAACGCCCCTGATCTCGAAGGAACCGAGACTCCTTTCAAATTTAGTTATGCAACCCTCGTCGTGGCCGGAGCCCAACGCGTGCACGGACCGAACATGCGACATCTCGACCTCCTAAAGTACCTTGTATCCCGAGGTTTACCAGTCGATGTTCCGGATATCGTTGGCTTCACCGCCCTAGCTCATTCAGTCATGGGTCAATTCCCACAACTCGATCTTGCACGCGCGCTCCTCGAAGCTGGTGCTAACGTGAATTACCAAAACCGATATGGAGAGGTTCCCCTTTTCGGAGCGTTTCAGCACAACAATATTGAGGCCATCGACCTGCTTTGCGAATTCGGGGCCGATTTAGAGATCAAGGAAGCGGACGGTGTGTCTCCGATGTCGTTTTTCCTGCAATGCGGACCTCAAGTTACGGCGACGATTCGAAAATGGATCAACAAGAGAAGCGGAGAGACCGCTCCGAGGGTTGAAAAACGATGTGATAATTGCGGGAAGGAAGATCTTGGCCTAAAGAATTGTGCAAAGTGTCAAGTCGCTCGTTATTGTTCTGTAGAATGCCAGCGTGCGCTGTCATTCTTCTTGCTCACCTTCTCCCCTGTGACAACTTATCCACATAGGCAAAGCGTGGCCGACGCATAAAAAGACATGCCAACCGTTCTCCGTCTCCAACACGATCACTCTGAAGCCATTCTATGAACCCAACGGCCTGATAACCCCGACGTCGACTTTTACACGCAATGCATTAGGAATTCCGACTCCACCCACACCCAGCAGTCACCATCGGTCCGCCCACATACCCAAGGGTCTGTCATCAGAATCAAAGAACTTTGTTATCAAAGTGCAAGTCCCGTTCGATCTATCGAAGGGCACGAGCGTTGGTTCATCGCGTGGTAATCTCCTCATTTATTCCAAGAACCGAAACTTTGTGTGCTCTGTCAGACGATCAGATGGGCCTATTGCGTACGATCAGATCTCGAAGATCGTTAGGACCAAAGGCGTGGGTGGAGCCAAGGCGTATTTTGCTGCGGAATTGAAGAATAAGGATGAACTTCTGGTGAAGGTGTCGGAAGTGCTGGCAGAACAGCCCTTCTAGTCTCAGGCTGCTGATGGCTTTGGGACCTGCATGGGTCGTACTACGTGTTTCTACTGTACATTGAATCACAATGCTCGATGTGCGGCCGTATTCATGTTGTATGATTCAAGCTCAGAAGAGCTCATTCTGAGTACAAGTAACATCTGTCGTATTTACTGTACTTCGGTTTGCTCAAAACTTCCAAGTTGTTGTCGCCTTAACCCCCAGACAGTGTGAACATCATCTTGGCTGTATGTCTGGATTCACTGCTGCCGGATAAAATTTCGAGGAATGAACCACAATCGTGAAACGTGATATAAAAAGACTGAAGAATCACCCCGTAATTCTGGCAGTCATGCAACCTTCCAACACTTTCTGATCAAAGTTCTGAATGTACGTTATGACCCCTTTTACTATTGTCTTTTGTGTCGTCAATCCGTCGCCACCCCTAAAACTCCAGTTTCGCTTCTCCTATATTCCGAGTCTTATGTTGTCATTGTCATTCCTCAAAATAAACTCTCTTAAACGTCATTTCCCCTAGACGACTGCGTCATGGAGAGTATAAAAGGTATGATTTTTTCCATACCATCACCAGTATCATGATGTCTCCTCACCATTCATATCACACCAGTTCCACCAACCAAACGCGACTCCCAACCGAACTAATTGAACTCATCATCTCCACGCTCTGGAATTCCACACTCTCCGTCCAAAATCGACGGACTCTCATAACCAACCTCCCACTCGTCTCCCACGCGTGGAACTCCTCTTTCAAAATCACCCAATACCTCTTCCCCACCCCCAAAGAACTATACATCATGTCACCACAGCACGTACTTGATTTTATCCACCTCCTGCACACGAGCGCTAGATGGATTGGTTCTAAATTCAGAACCAAGTCTAAAATCAAATCCAACGCCGAGTCCTTTCACTCCCCAGCTCTCCACGAAATCGAAAGCATAAGTATCATCGTCCCCGGGGTCCCCAATCCACAAAGATTTAATTCACACACGTTCCCTCGCTCCTCGCCAATGTCCGTCGCGCTCTCTGAACTACTCCGCGCACTCGCGGAGTACCCGCACCGTCTACCTGCTCTGCGGATACTTCGGATTGATTTTTGGAATGTGCCGTTGGAAGAGGCGGTGGCATATGCACAATTGAGGCATTGGCCGGAGGGGCTTGGCGAAGTGCAGTTGAAGATTGGGGGTGATGATGAGGATTTGTGGGGATCGAGGTCATTTATGGGCGGTGCGGCGTTGAAGAGGTGTGGTCGGGGTGAGATGGGTGGGTATGGGTATGTCCGCGAGTTGGATGAGAGCTTGCAAATGGTGCTCCGTGGTGTGAGGAACGTTACGTTGGTGGACACGAGTGAACATGTGCTGATGCATGTGTCTGGGATGTTTCGAAATGCGAAGATAGTATGTGCCTAGCAGTTCCGTTCCTGTCATCCACGTGCTCCTACGTAGTATGCACCCTATATTGTTATATCATTGCATGGTCGCCTGGTGTTTAAGTAAGAAGTCCTTGGGCAGGCAGAAATTTTTACCGTACAACTCTGGACCATCATATGACCATCATGGCAATCATATCTATGCCAGATGTTGGCCAGTTAGAATTCCGATAACGTGAAAATGAACATTGGCGGAGTCATTCCCCGGCTGCCCTTGCAAACAGTATTGCAACAATCTCTGACCATACTAGTAAATAGCGGTGAATGATTTGCTCCAAATTTCGGTGTTAGTAGGACGGGAGGGTACAATAACGAATGTTCAAGCAGTCCAGCTGTAGCCCAACTCGATGGCAACGTCCCGAGTACAAGGGTTTGAAGTATGGTCTGAGTTCCCTTTTCACTGGCAAGATGATATTGGCATATGGTATTGACGAGAGCTTGAGGTCTCCGCAAGGTTTTTTCTTCAAGGCGGGAGAGATACCTAGTAGTAACCGGCTAGTCACATGATCGATCCGCCGCGAACACCGTGACAGTCGCGTCACAGGTACCAGTGAGATACCAGCG
>QLOK01004223.1:0-37545 GCA_003313805.1 Tricholoma flavovirens
GCTCTATTGGGCAGCTTCATCATATAGTCCAGTGAGAACTTGGTGTCACGATCGCATGCAATCATTTTCTCCGATGAACACATTCCAGAAGTGATGAAGTTGCACATATTCCTCGCCAATTAACCGCTTTCTTCAGTCGAGCTAACGTCGAGGTCAAAATGCTCCCCTTCACTACTAGATGCGAAAGTTTCAACACGGATACGTGAAGTCTTCTGAATTGGTATTTGTCTCGTTCCTTCCGACTCTTTTGAGACTTTTCGGGATGGGAAATCCGATTCAAAGAGATCGACTTCGTTGTTATCGAGGGTGTCACGTTCACCAATAGTCCCTCCTGCCATGCGACGGTAGCAGCCGCGTATTATATCACCCCAAAGAACATATGTGTAACAAGAGGTGCAAGTGCCCCCTCTGGGGACTAAACTATTCCCTGTGGACTGCGAGTTTAGAAAATGTTTGGACAGGCAAATCAAGTGTGACACGGCGGTGCATGTCGACGAGGGGCATAGTGCCACGGTGAGAGTCTGCTGCTTTCCCCGATGAGACTCACAATACTTCAAACAAACAATGGCGTACATTTTCGAAGTTCGTCAGAAGCTCGTCACAAATCGTGCATTTCAGCCGACAGGTTGTAGCTAACAGCGTAGTGTGCTTCGCGAGATGCGCCGACGTGAATTGTTCTAGTCATTCTAGATGTGAAGATGCCGGAAGCCTGTGAGGACAGATCACATTACCATCTTTGACACTGATTGGACCTTGTCGACCGGAACCAACAATGCCTGACTTTCCGTCAACGCCTTCCAACTCAATGTTGCATGTAAACCCCGGCGGCAATGTCAGCACCCCGACACCACCCTTGGCGGCGTCCTGCCACCATTTGACTGCTTCGTCTGTGAAGAGCTTCACGTGCAAAGGCCATGTACTGTAAGGATGAATGGAAATCATGGAACGAACTATCCTAGAAGTGAAACAGTTGGGTTCATAACACTTCAAACTATGCAAGTGACACAAACCAGATGTTCATCTTAAGATACTTTGATTTCCTGTCTCCTGAAAACAGGGCCTTTCCCGCTTCGTCACGAAGATGCCTCGAGAGATGAGGATGCTGCCATGCCCACTCAAACTGTAGTGCAGCCTTTCGTCGAGTCGAGCTGAGAGGTATGATATCCAATGCTCATACAATCAAACTACTTACAAGCCTGGAAGGAAAGCCATGAACAATCAATTGCATGACCCAAGGCCGTTTGTGCTTTGTCTTCCACGCTCCTTGTGCAATTTCTCCGTTGTGCTGCCTTAACAATGGAAGCACTCGATACAGCGGAAAGTAAATGGTTGCAACATACCTTATTCGACGAGGAGGGCTTGGTGTGCTTCCTATGTAAGTTCTAGATATGCGAGCATTAAAATAATAGCAAACATAAGTCTGACTAGTACTTAGTAGATTAGTGGAGTCAACTCACGCCTTAGACTGAGGCGTCTGTATTGATTTTAGTAGATAACATGCATAAAAATGTGGGAAATAATGAGCTAGTAATGGCGACCTAGAGGATAGGGGACAACCGCCATTTGCATTCATGGTTGTTGTAGCGATATGATAAACTTGAACTTCGCGTACTAGTACGCGCACTTTGATTCATGTCACGTGTAATATCACGAGTTGACCATGATTAGTAGTAGATTACACTAGTATATCTATGCTACAAGGTGGGTTTGCTAGGCTACCAACAACAAGATATCCGTCTCTACACCCAAACGAGTAACCACGGTACATGTTCCGTATGGCGTCAGATGAGACGCGCATACCCATACGCTCGTAAAATGACAGTGCAGATACATTGGAAGTATCAACGTTGGCGTGAATCAGCGTTCCAGAGTCGAGATCACGAGGGGCGTTAGAAGCATCACGAAAATGATGATAGACACGATGGATAAGATGTCGAGCAAGTCCCCTTTGTTGATATGCAGGCAGGACGCCGAGGGTGAGGATCTCGATGTGGGGTTGTTCGAGTCTGCCCTCAGCGTGCGCAGACTGAGACACAATTTCCTCCGCACCGCCGATACTAGATTCGCCGATGTGATTCTTTGGCCATTGCATGGACGCCGAAATGAAAGCCACAGGTTTTGAAGCACAGAATGCAACCAAACAGATCCGGCTCGGAAAAATTAGCAGCTGTTGAAAGAACGACGAGGGGTAGCTGACTGGCAAAACCAAGGACTTGGATAGATCAGAAAGAGGTCGATTATACCAGTGCGTAGTAGAAGCTCACATGGAGTTGGCGGACTTTTGGAACGTCTGCAGAAGTTAACTGCCTTACTCCAATCTCTTCCAAAGGCGGGTCAGACATGGGTACATCTCGGAGGAAAGCTGACGAAGCTTTAAGTCCCTCAAGAATCCAGAGTAAACAGTTAGATAACCGTTAAGATGCATATCTTCAACTTGAAACCGCCGTAAGGAGTCGATTATTACCCCTATCTCAGGCTCCCCATGTGACTCGGATTTCGATCAACGCAAGTTGTTGTCATGGGACACGGGAGGTCTTTCAGCCTCAGCCTCAAGTGTCAGCCTAGTGTCAGCCTACTATCATTGCAATAAACCAACTTGAACACTCATTCGCTGTCTGTATTGACCGGCACTCAGAGGTAGGTCAACGATCGCTGAAAAGTTGAATCGCTAATTTAGACGGGGGCAAGACTAAAATGCACCGATGACTCGGATTTTCGTTGCATCTGGGAAATTGCGGAATGGTCAAGCAGGTCTGCTTGAGGATTTGTCCTCACTTGTCGTACAGTTCAATGGTACGCCTTGCTTGACACCCGGCATCCGATGTTCGCTGGTTTCCAATGGTTTCCACAGTCATTGCTCTCATCCAGCCTCCGCCGCCCCCTCAGAAGGGCTCTTCCTCACCATATCATACATCATGCCACCTACAAGAACTATGTCCAAGCATATCACAACGAACAATCTAGGGCTTGTACGTATACTTTCCTCAGCATTCGTATTCTCCACTGCATTGCGTTCTGTGGCTATCTCCAGTGATCAGTAGTCACGACCTCGAGTGTTTCTCATACGCAGGCATTGACACGGGCAGGATTCATTTAAAGCGTAACTTGCCGGTCGCACAGCTCTACGAGGATGCAATACTCAACGAAGGTGCTATCATTTCCTCGTCGGGAGCTCTAATCAATTTCTCTGGCAAGAAGACTGGTAGGAGTCCAAAGGACAGGCGTATTGTCTTTGAAGAAACCAGCAAAGACAATATTTGGTGGGGTCCAGTCAATAAAAAAAGGGACGAATGTCGGTATTTTTCGCTTGTTCCATCCGGCGTCGCTAAGGACTGATAATATACCCTCAGACACTTTCAAGATCAATCGTGAGCGTGCTATTGGCTTCCTGAACACTCGGAACCACGTTTACGTTTTCGATGGATATGCTGGAGTATGTGACATGTATTTTCGGTTCGAACGGGTTACTTACACTTTTTCGTCAGTGGGACCCGAGATACCGCATCAAAGTCCGTGTCATCTGTGCTCGAGCATACCATGCACTTTTCATGGTCGGTCATATTATACGAAGCAATCTAATTACTTATATCTTTGCTTGGTCTACTCAGCACAACATGCTTATCCGACCTACACCTGAACAATTAGCTGATTTTGGAGAGCCAGATTTCATCGTATACAATGCTGGCCAGTTCACTGCTAATGGATCGATGAAGGGGCCAACGACTGCTGTGGACATTAATTTTAAGCGTATGGAGATGGTTATCCTTGGAACTGAGTATGCTGGAGAAATGAAAAAGGGCGTTTTTTCCGTTATGGTAGGCCTCTTGAGCTGTCCATCTCTATCATATTGATCGTTCCTCTTTGAAGCATTATCTGCAACCCATCAAATTTGGTCAACTTTCTCTCCATGCTTCCGCCAATGTCGGCGTTGAGAAAAATGATGTCACTTTGTTCTTTGGTCTCTCTGGCACCGGTAAAACCGCGTTATCGGCCGATCCCTACCGCCTTCTAATTGGTGATGATGAGCACGTCTGGTCAGACACCGGTATTTTTAATATTGAAGGTGGCTGTTACGCCAAATGTATCAATTTGTCGGCGGACAAAGAACCAGACATCTACAATGCAATCCGGTTCGGCAGCATTCTCGAAAACGTTGTCTGCGATCCTGTATCTCGAATCCCGGACTATGACGATGTCAGCATCACCGAAAACACACGGTGCGCCTATCCCATTGAGCATCTTCCCAATGCTAGAATTCCGTGCATGGTCGATTGCCAACCATCTAACATCATCTTGTTAACCTGTGACGCCTTCGGAGTGCTTCCGCCTGTGAGTAAGCTTACCCCGGAGCAAGCCAGCTATCATTTTCTTGCCGGATATACCTCGTAAGCTTTTTAGCTTGTGGTGCAACAATGTCTGAATTTCTGCAGGAAAATACCTGGCACAGAAGACGGCGTGCTAGAGCCAATTCCTACCTTCTCCGCATGCTATAGTGCTCCTTTCATTGTCCTTCATGTAAGGATCCTGTGCATCAATGTATTTTCCCAACTCAATAACACGAACGAGTAGCCTGGACGCTATGCAGAGATGTTGGCAGAACGCATGGCAAAGCATAACGTTGACTGCTGGCTTATTAACACTGGTTGGATTGGGGGAAAGTTTGGCACAGGCAACCGTTGTCCGCTCAGATACACTCGTCGGATTATCGACGCAGTTCATTCCGGGAAACTCGCCAAAGCTGAGTATGAAACATTCGGCACATTCGAACTATCCATACCCACTTCTATTGAGGGTGTGCCGAGAGAATTACTAAATCCTCAACTTGCATGGTCGGACAAGGAGGCATTCCAAAAGGAACTGAAGAAGTTGGCAATCATGTTCCAGAGAGCCTTTGAATTGTACGAAAAAGACGTTGGAGCCAAGGTTAGAAGGGCTGGACCCCATGTTTGAGGTTTTACCGGGTTTGGGCTACTGATATGATAGGGGGAAAAAGGTCTGCCGATTACATGGTCCTAACAAGAATATCTGAATCAAGAAGATGATCTTCAAGGCGCAGTGTGGATGAAGCTACTGGAGTGTATTTAGAATGTACCCTTTATAGTTGTATCGAAGTCACTGATTCTCGTCGCTCCCTTAGCCATGATATATAGTAAAAATTGCATGGGTCCCGCGGCGGATATTCTGAACCTAAGATTCTCCTGGAAGCTCTTCTTTGATTTAAACGCGGCAAGGATGGCATGTTGTGCGGATAGCGGTTCTGTATCCATGAAGAGGAAAGATTGTACTTGACGTATAGAGACTGGACCGGCCACGTTGAATTCGGGGTGGCATTGACCTCTGGTGCAGAAGGGTTCACAGAGTCGCTCGAAGAGTGGATGGTTGTTACGGTATTGCCGGGAAGGCCCAGGGATGGGCGGCATGAATCAGACATGTGGCCAGTGGACAAACTCTGTGGCAATCTCGAGGGGCTCCTGCGTTTGAGACATCTGCGACACATCCAAGCATGGATACTGTTCTGAATATCGTTGTCGTTAAATGCTTTGATTCGAGCGATGAGATCCGAATCAGAGACGGGAGGTTGATGACAACCTGGTAGACCGTGATGAAGGTTGAATGATAGTTGGGAGAGAAGAGGACGCACGATGATGCCAGGATTTGGAGCATCCGCCGCTACATGAGAGGAGAAAAGCATGGGGAGTGCTGTGAGATTTGGAGCATCTGACGCATGAAGTTGGTGTTGGTGCTGGACAAGACATCATGTGACTTTCCATGCCAGACAACTTGCGTCATGGCGAGTACAAAAGGCAGGCGACACCACGGCCCATCCTGCCTCCCACCTAATTCTAACCCCCATCATGGCTGACATTGCCTGGAAAGATGGCATTCTTCTCAAGGTACTTTGTCTACTCACTTTCACTTCCAGCCTGATCCCAATGACCTAGATCCTCAATGTAATCGTCTACCTCTTGTTCTTAGGCTCTAATGTCTATACCGTCGCTGCGCCTTCTGGCATATATTTCAGTGGAAAGGAGACTTATCTGACTCCCGCCCCTTGGGCTTTTCTCATCTGGTAAGTTGTCTATGGCTTTACCCTCTCCTTCCTCTTCTAATCACATACTTTAGGTCTTTGATTCACATTCTCCTTCTTGGAACTGTTATCTACCAGTTCTGCCCGTCCGGTAAACGTGTAATTATCGACGGTGTCTCTTGGCGTTTCCCCCTTCTGGCTGTTCTCAATGCCATCTACGTTAATCTCTGGGCTAGTCACCACTACACCATGGGTACGCACTGCATATCTTCCTGATATGCTATTCTTAGTCCATCATTGCAGCATTCGTCATGGCACTCTTTGTTAGCTCCACAGTGACTGTAAGTCATTTCTATTTTTATCCCGTAAATCCATTCCTCAATCGCCTCTAGCACATCTATTACATCGTCAAGAAGCATCACTCTCCCCAGAGCATGGCTGATGAGTTGTTTATACATCTCCCCTTCTCTCTTTATCACGGCTGGACCACTGTCCTTATTGTCCTGACCGCATTCGAGGCTTTCGGTGTTGACGCCCATCAGCATGGTGCTGGTATATGGACCAAAGTATTCGTCTTCTTGGCCCTGTAAGTTACCCTTGTTCCATTCTTCAGTGCTTGCATTTAACATCTTTTCTTAGCTTCTTCCTTGAGGGCACGGCAGCAACTTATGCTTTTTCCAGTCCCGAAGGCGACCTTCCCGCCTCTGTCGCTATTGCCTGGTCTATGTGGGCTATTTATGCGCACCAGACTGGGTCCGGATTCGTTCACTGGACCGCCTTGGCTTTCTCAATTCTCACACTCGTATGGGTAGTTAAGGGTATTCTCGGTCTTGTCGTCAAAAGTCGTGGCAGGATTGCGCTGTCCGACGAAGAGAGAGCTCCCCTCGTTGGTTCTTGATCATTTCATTAAGATTGGTGTGTTTAGGGCTCCCGGATCCTGATCTCCTGTACTGTGTATCTACTTGCCCTTGCTTTCTGAATCATGATCTTTGTTTGTGACAATGGTGAATTGTAGCACGTGTTGTGACCAGTGACAACTATACGCGTCTTCAAGCTCCAAGTCCAACACCACCGTGAGCAGCGAGAATGGCAACGTCTGAAGACGTTGGTGTCACCCCAGGTATGATATTTAACACCGTTCACCGCAGGAGTGATGAATTTTAGTTGTTCAGAGGTTATGTTGACCTTTTATCGTCGACTATACCCTTTTAAATCAATCTTCCTTTGGCTCAACCATGAACATACCCCAACGCGCCTTTTCACGCATCGCGAGTTCGCATTCACGCTCCAAGGAGATACATATCTTCGCTATAACTCATTCAACACCGCCGAAGATCTCAAAAAGCAGGTTTGTGCGCTAAATCCCACTCGTTTCGAAATTGGCCCAGTCTATTCTGCCAGGGTACGTTCATCATGTGGCTCGTGAGCTTTTAAACCCGTTGTCAACTCTTCTCGCCAGCCTAGGGACAAGAAAACTGTTCGCCAGAGCGCGTTCAATCCATTACAACGTGAACTTGTTTTTGATATAGACATGACTGACTATGACCCGATCCGCACCTGCTGTTCAAATGCCGATATCTGTAAGAGGTGCTGGGCATTCATCTCTGCAGCAGTGCACGTCCTGGACACTGCTGTTCGTGAACAGTTCGGGTATCAGCATCTACTTTGGGTGTACTCTGGCCGTCGTGGTATTCATTTATGGATATCTGACAAGGAGGCTATGGGGTTGACGGATGATCAACGCAAGGCCCTAGTTTCATGGATGACCGTGATTCAAGGGGGGAAGGAAGCTAGCAAGAAACTTAATGTTCGCATTGGTTCGCGATCATTACCTCCGTCCTTGCAGTGCGTACACTTCTTCGCAAGAGAATGGACTCTTCATATGACTTGCAGGACGGCTCTTGACCATCTCAACAAAATTTTTTCTGAATTAATCCTGGCGGACCAGGATTGCTTTGCCTCTGAAGCTGGCACCCAGAGTCTGCTAGAACTCGTCCCAGACACGGGCCTCGTTAAAGACCTCAGTGAAGCATGGACCGAACATCCTTCCCGCCCTTCCGAGGACAAATGGAAGGACCTGAAAGGTCGGATTAAGAAATTGAACGATAGGCAACGTGTATGTTTCTTGTTTCTGGCCTGTCTCATATAATGATGCTTGCTAGACAAACATGATGGCCACATTGGAAGATATCATCCTCCTCTATACCTACCCACGAATCGACGCTGAAGTGTCAAAACATAGGAACCATCTTTTGAAGGCACCATTCTGTGTTCATCCCAAAACTGGCAGAGTTTGTGTCCCTGTGGATCCTGAACGCATCGACGAGTTTGATCCTGGGAGCGTGCCCACAGTTGGCCAGCTCCTCCGCGAGTTGGACGACATTGTGAAGGTCGACGGGGAGGGCGATGTTACGGAACACCATTCTGGTATCTCATTATCCTCATTTGTTGTCTGTGGAAAGGCTGATTGGTTATCAGATTGGGAGAAAACGTCGTTGAAACCCTATGTCCAGATCTTGGATAATCACACACTCAGGTTGATGGAACAAATTAGACGAGATAGACGAGGAACAGGTTTGTTATTCACTGGTTTCGATATCCATCATGATATGTTGTTAACTATTTGACAGATCTATCTTGGTAGTATGCATGCTTGAACATCAGGTGCTTGAACATCAGGGAGTTCCTTCATTCTAGATCCAATTGACCCCTGTGATACTCCCGTATGTACATTGACTGACAACACTTACACTGAATTTAGAGCCCTCGAAGTGCCATCTCGTGTTGTGCTTAACAGGGGGCCGCTTTACCTTGTTTCTCCCAAGTGCCTTCCATGAGAAGGAATAGATAGTTTAACATTGGACTACCCAACTACGGATGATTCTAAAGAAGGCGAGATCTAAAAGTGGCCTTGTAATAGCAGGTTGAGCAGATGTATCATGATGAGCATGCATAAGAAAGTTCACCGCAAGTAGTGACTGTTAATCAACGACCAAAATCAGCAGCCTCTGTAATCTCCAATTCCAGGTATTGAGAGACAACAGAGTTGGCGTTATTCGTGTGCATCACATCTAAAAGTTGATGAGCAATCAGTGCTGAACATTCCTCAGCCCGTCCAAATCCATGCAAGCACTCCTTCCTGTATTCATCTTCCGAAAGCCCGAGTAGATGCGCCACAGAGAGGACAAGTTTGCCATGTGCATCTCCCTGCAAGATGACGGGCAACGCAATCAAGAGAGGCAATTCTGTAGTGAGAATTTGTAACTGCCGCACCCAAGCATCTGTCTTTTCCTGAGATTCGAGTTTAGAAGAGGAGTGTGACAGGACGGCATCTAGAAAAGGTGGTAATGCTTTGAGGCCTCGAAAGGCATCATCGACTACTTCTCTGGCTAACTGAGCGGATTCCATGTCGGGGAGGGGACGTGGAAACGTGATCAAGAGGTCGTACAATGCCCGAGCATCATCGGCAACGGTGGCTGGGGCGGGCAGCGATGGCGGAGAGGGAGGGCGAGAAGAAGGGCGAGAAGGTGGCAGTTTGATAGCGAATCTGCCGGAAGGTGTTGGTGGGGCCGACCCACAGCTCTTTTTTGACGCCATTGGCAATAGTCGTGGAGATGTTGGAGGTGAAGGTACCGCAAGTGGCCTGTGTGACAAAGCTACCAACCCTCGCCAAATAACAGAGATGAGGAAAGTCGCAAGTGCGGTCTGAGATGACGCCGATGATGTATATCGTGTCAAAGCGCGAGCGTAGATAGGGACAACCACTTGTAATGATATGATAGAGGGGTGATAGCGAGATGGTTTTGTGCCAATCAGAGGCCTAGATTCGATATGGGAACTTGGCACTTCAAGTGCATGCAACAGTGGCATGAGCTCGTTTCGGAGTGCAGCAATCAAGGGGCCAACAACTCGGTTGAGGAGAGAGACCAGATCGTCACGAATTGACTTGAGACCATCACCGCGTAGATCGGCATCGTGACCCAGATCGAGTACATCGAATGCTTCAAGCAATTCACCTGCAAAGCATGCAATGGCCAACGCATGAAGCTGCGTAGGGTTGGGATTCGGAGCGAGAACAGTGGGGGCAGGTGGTGATAAGAAGGAGGGTGAGGAGAGGAGGGGTAGAAGATGTGCGGATAAATTGGTAAGTAGCACTGATAAAGGACGATGCAAGGAGCGAAGTATTGCCTTGTGTAGATGTGGACTATGGCGGGAGGCTTGCAGCTCGCTGTAAAATGGTCAGAAGGGACCAAGATGAGAATTAATGAACTGTACGAAGCGATGAGAGCACCCAAGGCAAGTCCACGACCAGCGGGTATGGGACGCTTTCCCGACAGCAGCTCACTAGGTATAGAGGGACCAGTTGGCTGAGCGAGGGCCTTTGATACAGCTTCACTGAATTTTAGGCTTAGGAGTTGAAGATATGAACCATCCTGGACGAGAGGGGAAGGAATGGGGGAAGGGGCTGGTGAGGAGCGGTTGAGGATCAGGCCATTCATCAAGGTCACTGAACAGTATTGAGTATCTACATCTATTCCCACGCTCTCAATGCTATCAGATCCGACTGTTGCCTTGCTCCGTCAGTATTCTCTCGTAAACAACAACTCAACTTACCGATTCACTAGTCCCATCCTATGTGTAGATCGTTTTAATCATCTAATGTGTCTCAAGATCTGACTTCACATTACCTTGCACATCGACTCCAACTTCTGCTGCCCCGACGCCAGCGTCAACTCTCCTGCCGTTACCAGCGAATTCAAGCCTGCCATATCATCTGCTTCTAACCGCGGACTGTAAAGAGCCTGCCGGCCCCGCAACTTGGGTACTGCAGACGGTTTATCGTATGCTTCATACCTGAGTTTGCTCACCGCAGGTAATTCCTGAGAAGAGTAGGTAGGTTGAGTTGGCCGCGTAGACTGCGCGGATTGGTTATATAATGCTTCTATAAAGTCAGGAAGCTGACAGAGATATTATTAGAAAATCAGTTCAACAGTGAAGCGACTCACAGACGATGACCGGGCACTATTCAACATGGCAGAAAGCATGGCCTTGTCCTGAATATACGATAAAAATTGATCACAACGCTAAGGTAACACTCAGTCGTACTTCATAGTCAACGAAAGGATAAAATCACCTGTCTGATATGCCGTTTAGATGTCTGCTTCAAGTCTGTTACAGTATTGATGATATGTGTGGGCACTTGATCGCAATCTACAGTTATCCGTAACATGCACATGAGGCATGCATCCTGGACAGAAGCTAAATAATCCATTAGATGGATTGGCAGAATAAGATATGTCACCCACGAATGCATAACGACAGTCTTATAGCCAGCCCTTGGAGCATTTCTAGAGGCGATATAGACAATTTTCCGCAATGTTCCGCAGCCAACGCAGTAGTGATGACCATCAATGTTTGTGATACTTTCATTTCTGACTCCAGGGCAAACGTCAGCAGAGTGGTGGCGCACTGCACTCGGAACTCGACGCAAGCTAGACTAGTCAATAGTGGGACAAGAGGGGTCGACGAGCGAACACACCATCGCGAAGACAAAGCAAAACCCTCTCTACCGCTGGCTCCACAACAGGGGCATCAGTAGGGGGCATATTTTCCAACTGTTCAAGTAGGGTTAGAAGCTCTCGGGCATAAAGTTCACCATCCTCCCCTGATTTGGTCTCGAGAAGTTCCAACATCCAGACTGTATGATTGCTTTTGCCGTTGACAGACAGAGTGGATGGTATAGTTTGGAGTGCTTGTGAATAGTACGAGGCAACAATATTCGAATCAATTCGGTTCAGAAGTTTAAGCGTCTTATATGGATTCAGAACAAGCGCATCGTACAAATGTCATGACAGAACACTCACCGTTCTCCGAATGAGAGGATCAGGGGATTCTAGTAAATGGATAACCCGTTCTACCTCCCACGCCTCTAATACGGTGGGTATATCTGGCGCGGTCCCTGACCATGCAGCCGGATCCACGCAGTCCAGACATGCCAAGAATAGATATTGGTCATTCGAGTTTCCCGAAGTAAGAAGGGGCCGTAGATACTCGACAGGAGATCCTAGTCCCGATGTTGCGGAAGAAATTAGCAGATCTGGGGAAACCGTCGAGAAAAGTAAAAATGCGCCACGTAGAACGGCTAATTTCAACCAATCAGGGTGGGAACAAAGAACCACCAAAAGGGATGGCAGACCACGAATGCGAGGACTGGAAGAACGAACGAGTTCAAAGACAACAGGAATGTTTTCTTCGGTTAGTCTACGGCAATAATATTAAACACATTTACACCAGCAATAATCAAAACCACTTACCCCAGTGAAAAAAGAGTCTGAAGTATTCTCAGCAGAAACCAGCGCTTGTAGCCCTGTGCATCTGCTAACGTCTTCAGAAGAAGACCATTCACAGTTGATTTCATGACCTGTGACATTTCGGCCTGAATAGCTCAATCAGTATTTCGCGCCAACCAATTAAGAACCTTACCCCCCAAAAAAGGCTACAAACGGTCAATGCGGCGCTGACCACTGATTGATATGGATCCTCCAAATGCTTCAGAACGCTTTCCGAAATTCGCGTCAACAACTCGGGATTGCGACGACAAAGCGAATAGAACGCCAGTAAGGCCCGTCGACGCACATGAGACCTGCAGTCAGGTCAAATAAATGAGGTACTGAATATCCGATGCACATACTGACGAGATATGTGTCAACAAGTCGTGTAACCGCGATTGAATAGCTGGAACAAGATCTTCGTTATGCGAGACAATCACGTTGTCAAGTGCGAGACAGATCCTTGGTACGCTGTCACTTTCTAGATCCTTGGAGGAATTTATATATGCTTGTCGGGAAGAGAGGATGATTATACTTTGCGAAGCGTATTGACTAGCATCAACTGCAGCTCGTGAGTCGGATGCATAACTTCAGAACAAAACAGATAACCTGGAGAATCATGATCGAACGCACTCCGAGAAGTAAAAAATGAAAGTACCAATCCTCTTTTGTTCGAGCTTTTGTCCTTCCTCTGCTAGCCCAACTGCATGGGGTAACGCGAAGTCGAACGCGTCATTAGGAAGGAAACCATGGGTGATGGTCATGTGGCAGTACAGCAGTAGGATCAAGGATTCCTTGCGATGTTCCTGCTCGTCGGTTAGCAACTGAACTTCCATAGTACGTCAAGAGAGTGGCGAACAAGTGAGAGGCCGAGAAGACCAAGTTGCTCCCGTCTCGACTTCATCTCTGCCATCAACAACTGATTGGCTGACTGTATGGAGGTCGCTGATTCTATTTTGCGGACGAGAGAATAATGAGCTCTGCTTAATGCGCCCGAAGAAACAAACGGGACATCCATGATTTCTAGTTGATAACTGGCAATGCAAGTCACTCGGAAGCGTCCGATACAAAACGCAAATAACAACAAATTGTGTCTTGCAGCAGCATCAGCTTGAACTTGAACCTCACCAATGTCGGCGGCAGCAGCAGCAGCAGCAGCAGCGGCGACGGCAGCACATTCCTTTAATAAAATTCTTAACCAGCCCAAAGCGCCATCTAAATCACGTTCGTCTGGCGATCTTGACGATGGAACAAAGAGGCTACGGCGCATGATTCTCGTCGATGGAATTCCTTCCTCCGTGGTTTGTCAAATCCGATCAAGTGTGTAGCTGGACTGAACACTAACCAGGATCCTACACTGCGGCCTCGTATATGGAAAATTCTTCTTCGTGTTAGTGAAGTCTCGGCAGAAACATTTCTTGAGTATGTCGCGCGTGGGCCCTGTGAAGTCCGAGAGAAAATCAGAAACGACACGTTCCGGTCAATTAGCCGTGTCTCTAATAATGATGATTCTGATGTTTTCGATCGAAGGACACTCACTACCGACAGAGGATTCAAAGAGCGAGTTCGTGAAGATATGCTCGTACGGTTGTTGGATGCCTTTGTGTGGCGAAATCACGGTACGCTTCTAACTTCGACCACCTGCGGTTCACGGATTGATTTCTGTCTTTCAGACAGACAGGAAACTCACGAACTTGGTTTTACCTATGTACAAGGGATGAATGTTCTAGCCGCTCCGTTTCTGTACACCATGCCTTCTGAACTCGAGGCGTTCTTCTGTTTCTCTAAGTTTATAGAGGAATCATGTCCGCTATACGTTCAGCCTACATTAGAAGGTGTCCACAGGGGTCTGAAGGTGGAATTCTTGTCATCGCTCAATCATGCTCCGACACTCATGGGCCTTTAGCTTCTAGATCGCTGCTTGAAGATCGTTGATCCCGTGCTCTTCGCACATCTACGTTCAAAAAACCTATCTGCAGAGATCTATGCCTTCCCATGTGTGTACCTCCTTACGACTTCGTTGTGGATTCTTACCTCTGCGCCAGCCGTTCTAACGCTGTGTGCATGTACACCTCCGCTGAATCAAGTTTTGCAACTATGGGACTTCCTTCTCGCATTCGGTGTCCATCTAAACGTTCTCTGTGTGATCGCACAACTGCTGCTTATACGAGACGAAGTCATGAAATCTTCAAGGTTTGTCGTTACTTATCATGTAGATTATGACCATAATCGCAGCTACACCAGCCCGATGCGGCTCCTTCGTACGTTTCCTGACTTGGAGGCTCTCCCTGTTATCGGTATTGCAGTGACTCTTGTTCGAGACCTTCCGGCCGAGTTATATGATGAACTAGTGAAACATCCCTACGAGGTTCAAAGCTCTTCGAGTCTTTGATCAAGTTGTTCATGAATGGCACGAATATCAATTTAGCGAGTGTATGCATAACGAATATTGAACAAGAATGCTCTCTCTACAGAGGTTATGTATAATTGATGCCCCATACACGTTGTAATAGTAAACACAACAGAGTAGTGGGTCCGGGAGTGCCCGTTATGCAAAATACACCCGATCCAACGGTGGATTTGGAAGTAGCACCTTCAACTTCTACCGGGGCTGGCAGGATGGCTATTGACTCTCCCCCATAGGAGAGAATGGCGCTGTCCAGTTCTGATTGAACCTCTGCACGGTTGGCGCCTGGTGTATACGCAGATTCGTCTATTCGCCTGTCTACCACCAACATTCCCCGAGTAATTTCCCCAAAACTGATGGAAGTGGCTGAACAAGCCATCACTATTGGAAGTCCTCATGCATCTTACCGTTCAATATCAAAAATTGTTGTTCTTCCTTCCCATCCGGGTGCTATGCTGAAGTCCGCGACGGGGGGGTTCTCCATTGCACACCATACCGCAACAATGTCATGGAGTTCAATCGCGTCTTTGCCGAACTGCAACATTATCTCCCGCGTTCTCTCCAGGAAGGAGCTTGTAAAGTGGACTAAATGTGACTTGTGAGAAGCGGCGGAGGGATTCGCAGAAGAAGCGAATGCAGGATAAACTTTCGAGTTGTACAGTGGGAAAGGCAACTCGTGAGGTGTTGTGATGTCTAATGGAAGTAAAATAAATCGGTCAAGCGGCAGCCCGCTATCCGATAACAAAAGCTCCTTGACGGCAAATGGGTCCGCAAAGAAGTTGACTGATAGTACAAGTGCTCAACAAAGTGAGGGAGATGACGGACAGGGAAGACTGACATTCTGCAACAGGACTAGTATTGCCAGGCACATCCAAAGCTCCCCCCATACAAATGACGCGACCTATTCTTTCCCTCACAAGCTGGCCTTCCCGGCGCATCATCTGCGCCAGATTCGTAAGGGGACCCAACGCAATATAAGTAATGGTCCTCGAAGGACTGCTTCGTATCAGATCAAGGGCTATGTCAACGCCGGACTTGTCCGTTAGCGCCAGTTGAGGATGATCCTCGGTAAACTCGTCGATATTGAGGTCGGGATGCCGTTGAGTGATTCCGCCCAAACCGTCTCTATTACAGTTATAGGTTAACCCGGACTATTGAAAGCATTCACACAGACCGGCCGTGAAAATATTGTGCACTGTGTAATTTGCCCTCCAGTGGTCCATGACTACCTCTGGCCAGCAGGGGTTTGATAGTTGGCGAAAAATTAGGAAACCGGGCTTGATCAGAGGGGTACTGAGTAAAATGGCACGCGAGCACTTGATATGCCTTCAGAACGTTTAGACTGTACAAAGTCGAACGACAGTGAGCATGATCGTTGAGGACGCGTCAACATCTGTACTAACTAGGATGACTGGACATCGGTGTTGCCTAAAAAGTCCAGGTTGAGCCTCGAGATATACGATATTCTACTGATACGTTCCATAAGACACTACGAACGCCAAGATTTCGAGCTCTGGAGCAGCAAGAGCCAATAAGCTGCAAAACAAAATTGACAAACATAATCCGTGCTATATATAACGAAACTTGACGGACATCGCGATGATATCATCAACGCCAGGATCAGTGTCAACTACGACAACGAATGAAGAGATTGATCCACCGAAAAAAAGAGGGTCACAGACTGATGACTGGGGTTTTCTTTACGCGAGCCATTTCGAAGAATGCGATGTAGGTCGTGAACTTCTACCGATAACTTATGTAAACCCGTTTCGCATCGGTAGCAGACCTGTCAAGGTGTTTATGATCAGTGAACATTTGGCGAAGGATTACTGAAACAGATCAGAGATCTTGGTGGAAATATAGTCTCATAGGATGGTGTATCCTCTGAAGTAGCAAATATAACTTGATTGCATCATATGGCAAAAAAAAGTGATTATAACTTACAGAAGAACTTGAAGGAGTTGAAAGAAGGAACTCTAAGATGTTGGGGGTTGTTACAAAGTCAAGCCCAAGGCGTTTGCCGGGAACTGTACAGTCCGTCACAGTGGCTTCATTGTGACATCGCAGCGAATAGCATTTCGACGTCGACGAACGCCCTCTAGAAAACATCATGACTGAATCACTGCGTTTCCTTGGTTCTCTCGAGGGCCACAAGGGATGGGTCACCGCAATTGCAACATCTTCAGAAAATCCGGACATGATTTTGACCGCTTCGCGAGGTAGTAGAGCAATTCTTTACCACTGTTTCATCGTCTAATCTTCTGATGGTTAGACAAGACCATCATCGTCTGGCAATTGACTCGCGATGAAGACTCTTATGGTTTCCCAAAACGAATCCTCAAAGGACACAACCATTTCGTTTCTGATGTCGTGATCTCTTCTGATGGCCAATTCGCCCTTTCTTCCTCTTGGGATCATACTCTTCGCCTGTGGGATCTCAATACGGGATCTACTACACGTCGTTTCGTTGGCCACACCTCCGACGTTCTGTCCGTCAGCTTCAGCGCCGACAATCGACAAATTGTCTCCGGTTCGCGTGACAGAACAATCAAGCTTTGGAATACTCTCGGCGAGTGCAAATACGATATCAAAGATGATGGGCACACTGAGTGGTACCCTTCATTCCTTTTTCCTTAATCTATTGAAGTTTCATTCTGAATTTCTAGGGTTTCATGTGTGAGATTTAGCCCTAACGTCGCGAACCCTGTCATTGTGTCATGCGGTTGGGATAAGGTCGTGAAGGTAAGCAAAAACTCTAATCACCCTGGGCAATCAAATTTAGATGGCTATTTGTATGATGTTAATCGTGATTCTATATTTGCTACTTCAGAGGGCTACGACCCGATGAGATATTTTTCCACCAAGATCTCTGACTTGTTAAATCCATATTCCAATTTACTTTATATGCTTACGCCAACAACCAGGTCTGGGAACTCTCAAAGTTCAAGCTGAAGACAAACCATTATGGCCACACTGGGTACATCAACACTGTTTCTGTTTCCCCTGATGGTTCGCTTGCTGCTTCGGGAGGCAAAGATGGCATTACCATGCTTTGGGACCTCAACGAGGGGAAGCACCTCTATTCGCTTGAGGCCGGAGACGTCGTTAATGCCCTTGTGTTTTCTCCGAATCGGTACTGGCTGTGTGCAGCCACAGCCACCTGTGTAAAGATTTTTGATCTGGAGAGCAAGTCAGTCACCTAATATTTTCTTCTTTTGGTCAATTTTATTCATGAATTTACCAGATCTATTGTTGATGAGCTCAAACCCGCTTATGCTGAAGTACGTGAGGAAGCCAGGCAGCCGGAGTGCGTATCTATTGCTTGGTCCGCAGATGGCCAGACTTTGTTCGCTGGTTTCACGGACAACTATCTTCGCGTCTGGAATGTAACATCATAGGATGTGCAAGGACTAGGTGCAGGTGCCGTTGCTGCCATACCTCTTGACATCTCTTCTACAGCGACAAAAAAAATACAGATGTCTCCTTAGTGTTCAGTATATAGCTGAGTGATTCCATGGCCACGCAACGTTAGGTAATCAGCTGGTTGGCTTCATCAAGATTACGTTTCCTTTCGACATGATCCCACCGATCTAAACCTCCGAAGTCAATCTGCATCCTAAGATATGTGATGTTGAACTGAAGTTCGCAAATATGTGTGCCGCGTGCACGCCAGCTATCGCCGCTGGTAAGGATATAGGTCAGGACAAGATAATTTATTCATCAATCAATGAACTTGAACATACGTCGCTGTGCCGTATACATTCCCTTGCTGGCTCACCAGCCGTACGCAATGATCAATATTTGATAAGGTGTCGTATATCCATATATTCATGCCAGAATATATCTCCTGCCACCCTGCTTGATCAATGAGTCTATTGGGAGGATTGATTCGCTTTGTTCCTGGTGGCGGGCTTGGAGAGAGCCGAATATCCACGTCGTTCAGAAGGCGAAGTGCGGTCAAATTGGATATGTTGTTAAAAATGAGACGAGTCTCCGTCGACGCAGGGTTGACGACCTTGATCAGAGGTGTCGGTATGCTACCCACATCGTCATCAGAGTCCGAGTCTTCTTCAGCCTCCATCTGTATGTCCTGGTCAGATGATGCACGTTCTTTGGCATTCGAGTTGTCAGACTGCAAGTCCTCAGCAAACTCTCTTTCAGAGTCCCGAAGGTTCGAGCAAAATGCTTGCCAGGCGTCCTCGTTCGAAAAGTCTGTTCGTAGGAGGAAGCCACATTCCTGGCCTTCTGAAAGTTGATCGAAGGGATCGCCGTCTTGTAAAACTTCCTGGTATCCACGTTAACCTTCAATTATACAGCCCCCGTTCTCCTAACTTACTGGTGCCAATGGTTGCAAGTTCATGGCGGGAGCATCGACATCAAGGTCAGACGTTGGGAATGAGGCCCCAGTCCAGAACTCCTCTACAACGCGTAAATGCCGTCTGCGTCGACCCTCGTCCGGAAATTGAGATTTCGTGGTTGGGTACCTGGCCTAGTACGCAAGGGCGGGTCAACGGTAGCATAGTGATAATGGACTTTCATACGAACCACCAGCAGCTGCGAAAATGTCTCATTCATCTTCTATCAGTACTAGTGGGCATCATAGGCTGTGACTAAATTCCAAGTTCACAATCATTACAGAGATCTAAAAATATAACGTGCTAAGATCTTTCTGGGCCATCGACCACGTCCGTTCATGCAGGATATACATTCAAAATTGGGCAGAATTTTAAGTGATGGTTCTGGTGTGCATGTCGTGTGATAATTTCCGAAAGTCAAAGTCCGTCTATTTGTTGCAAGTCTGTAAAGACATAGCGTAATAGTCATACTGCAGATGTTCGTGATCCAGCAAGGCGATCTACCACCTAACATGGAATAGTGTTTGAGCGTTTGAATAACTAAGGTCAGGGAGAGCCTTACCACCCGGATATATGGTAGTGATAAGAAGGTTCCCACGAATGGCAGTTGTCGGAGAAAAGTAATAACGACGGGAAAGAAATCGCTGAATATCCAGAGACGGCGATGAGCCAAGTGAGATGGAACACCAGATGACGAGGCCGTACCCGAACAGGTTCAAAAATCCGAATGTCTCAACGATCATCCCAATGAACGGCCATTTGAGAAATACTAGTAGTATCCCTCCTATGAAACATATGGTCCCACGTATTTTCTGCTTGCGCGCAAAGAAGTAAAATGTTTTCTGAGGTCCGATAATCAACGTCAAGCCCGAGATGAAGAGAATCTGCAGGAGCTGGTCAATGGAAAGTAATGACCAGGTAGAACGGGTTGTCCGTACATTTCCCAGTGCGAGGAGAGCACCATCGAAAAAAAGCACGACACCTAAGATCATGAAAAGACCACCAAACGTCGTAAGGGCGACACCAATCTCTGGAATAAAATGTTAGACATAGCCTAGAAGACAAGATATGGGCCGACTTTGCGCGTCTGACAACCACATTCTGCGATGATCGTCCAGACGAAAGTTGACGACGTCAACGAAAACGAGCTGAGACTGTGTCGTGTACGTTACGTGTAACGTTGACGTGACAGGACGCGTCCATATCTGGAAATGGACAAGTGTATGGCGACTCAGACATATTGGAAGATGGTAGGTAAGCTGAACATAATCTCAACGTCCTTCGTTGTTACAGAGTGATAAATCAAGTATGTGATATTAAATAAATAGTACAGTCTAAGATCCGGGTACATAACTTGAAATAGAAGAGGGAAAACTTGAAACGGCAGGAATCTTCCGCGAGGGAGCAAGTAGCACTCATGAGCTGACGCGGCCATGAAACGTTCAACTAGAAGATATTATCATGCTCGAATTTGTCTCGCCCGTATAACCCGGTCAAATGATTCCTTTATAGGGGTCCGCCGAGCCAGAACGGTGAGATGGTTATTCAGGTAAGGACCAGGTAAAAGTGGATGTATCCCTTCTACGTTAGTATGGGGGTTTACGGGTGGAAAGAAAGAGACTGCTTGTGGAGATGGCGGTCGTGTAACAGTGGGCAGATGTACGAGGGAGGAAAGGGCTGCAGAGGAGGGAGAGTGTGAAGTGGCTGAAAAGGTTCGCTTCCGGTCGCTTACACTCCAGTGGGCGGGCTCCTTGATGTTGGAGTGTGAAGGAAGGGTGGCGGCGGAGTGAGCAGATGAGACGGAGGTTCGGCGGCGTTGATTGAGCAATGTCGGAGATGCTGATGCGGTTGACGCTGGGGATGTTGAAACAGCCTGATCTGATGGATCTATGTGCATGGATGTTCTTGAATCCGGTATAACTGTGAGTGGCGAGAGAGGCGGCGGCTTTAGTGGCTGAGCCTGACCATACGAATGGCCACGTATCAGCGGATGAGGACGCAAAGGTTGCTCGTTCCGTCCAGAAGAATGCGTGGAGGGTGGACGAGCGGACATACGCTTCTGAGAAGGGTGTGGACTTGGGCGGGCTGGCGAGATAAGATGGGAAGAGTTTGAATAAGAGTCTGAAGGTTGAAGGTTCTGCGTTTGGAGGTGCGAAAAATATGGGGACGTGTCCGTCATGTGTGTATTGATGGTAGGACGGGTGGGTGTGTGCGCTCCATGACGTTCGTATCTTGTAGCTGCGGAACCGTAATCAGAGGGGCGCGCAGTATCCACACGAGGGAGAGGCGGCGGATCCGCTTTGGCCGAAGGGTGCACTGATCGCCCAACAGCTAGCTGTCCATTGAGGCCTTCGAGGGAAGCATTGTCATCGGATTCGTCGTCCGAGTCGGAGTCATGATGGCTAGGGGTCGCCGCCCCACTTTCGCTGGAGATCCATTCATCCTCATCATCGTCATTGGGGCTTGCAATGGTAAAGCCTGGTTTTGATTTACCATTGGGTTTTTGATTATAAAGAACACCACCACGCTTCGCAGCAAAGGGTTGGACTTGTTCCTTTGACTGAACACGCTGACCGCTGTTCACTCGTGCAACAGTCTTGACATAAGTCTGATGAATGGAGTAGTTGTTTAGTGATCTGTGACTGCCATTGACATTGCGGCTTACTTCGTGGCCTTTCTTCGACTTGTCGGCTACTGGCTCCTTCTGCGTAAATTGAAGAGTTGGGCCAAGCTTAGAGCTAGAGGATGATCTTGAATGAGTTCGAACAAGAGCAGTGCTCGCTGCTCTGTGACCCTTGGGCATTGGTTAAATAGTGGAGTGTGTGTTGATAACTGAGTTGTCCGAGTCGGCAGTTGACAAATGGTTTCCGGGCCGAAACTTATCAACCTCTCTCCACCTACCTACATAGAATCGCACTGTCACAATGGAAAGGGTCCAATTTCAGCAAGAGCAGGTGAGTGTCATTCACCCGTTCATTCAAGTCGTCCAATAGCCAACTGTTTATGGTAGATGCTCGAGGAGCTCAAAGACCTTGTGGAGAAAAAAATATTTACCCAAGTGAATTTCACGATCGACGTTTAGGTTGTTGCTAATGCTTTGCCGTATAGAAAGAGATAAAGGATATTATCAAAAAACGTACTGCGTTCGAGACCGCTCTAGTGAGGCGCGTCGCCAAAAAGGCAGATTTTATACGGTATGCCTCGTACGAAATGTCGCTTGAACAATTACGCCGAAAACGCGTGGAACGGATGAGTGAGATTCATTTATGGTGTCATTTTGATTTATGCTTAAACTGGTACGTGCTAGAGTCGGGGCGTGGCCCTCCAAGTGTTTCCGATTACGCTCTCGTTCGGAGACAGTTTCACATATTCGAGCGAGCGTTGAAGAAATTCAAGTCTGACGTAGGGCTTTGGATACAATATATCCAAGTAGCCAAGCGCGAGGGCGCTCGTGCATTGGTGGGTAGAATTACAGCGAGGTTCGTTATATTGCTAAAAACTTGTGCTGAAGACCAATGAAGTTTTCTAAGGGCTCTGCAACTACATCCGAACAAACCTGCGCTTTACATCCTAGCGGCTTCCCATGAGCTGGGTCATTTCTCACCATCCACTGCACGCACATTATTGCAACGGGGAATCCGACTTAATCCGGAGAGTGTTGAGCTATGGCGTGAGCATGTGCGAATGGAGCTTGGATTTATTGAAAGTTTGAGACGACGTTGGAATGTGCTTGGTATCAACGGTGAGGGCAAGGGGGAAAGGAGGGGTGAGGAAGACAATGCGGTGGAGGATACAGAAGGGGCAGCCTCGCGACGAGATATTATGGAGGGTGCGATAGTCAAGTCAGTGATACGTAACGCTGTTGAAGGTAGAGTGGATTTATTTGATGAATGCAAAATTTTGGTCAGCTAGCCTTTTACAGCGCTCCCAAAGATCGAACTGTTCGAATCGTTGAAAGGGGTGATGGTGGAATACCCTTGTGAGGCCAACTTGCGGGAAGGGTTGCTGGGATTATTATACGAACTACTTGAAAGGACGCTACCTGAGAACGCAGGAGCGATGAGGCTACTGGCGAGTAGGTATTTAGCGCCAGGGTTGTCGGGGGAAGGACTTGTGGAAGGGATACGACTGGCCAACGAAGGGATGATAAGATATATGGGAGAAAGCAGAAGGGAGGAGGTGGAGGAAGAATATGGACGATTTGTGGAGGACTGGGTGAAGCGGGAGATTGATGAAAGCTTGGTACGGTTGAATGTTTGGATCATCGATGGTGATTGGCTGACCACTGCGCAGAAAGAATATTTGGTGAAGAGTCGGAAGTACTATGCGATCAAGGCACGAGTCGGCCGAAGGAGACAGCCATATGGACTGGTTTGAGGGTTGTATGGTGCGTTGCAGGGCGATCAGAGACGACCACATGCTAGGATGTAGAATATTTAAACTCCGCTAGTTGTTTTCATCGTTGTGGACTTGAACGACGACGACGACGACGACGGGACAAGTTGGCGGTCGTGGATGACAACTGCATGCCAGGCGACTACAAGCTGGTCTCGTCTGAGCCTCACCCATGTTGCAGTATCCAGTTCAGCTACCTCCCCTTTCCCTTTCTTCAAAGACTCGCACTGACAACCGTCGACCTACTAATGATCTCAACCGTCACCGTCTCGTCCCTCGTTCTCAACCCATTGTTCCTCATAATATTCTACCTTCTTCTCCCATCTTCTTTCCTACCCGCCCTTCTCCAAAATCTTCCGCTCATTCCTCCATCTCTTCCTCCACCGTTGAAGATGTTTTGGCTCCAGGTGATTTCGTTGGTCAAGGTGGTTCTCTACAGGGCGAGCCAATTCGTCTCGTTTCAATCGGTCATTCCCCTTCCCTCGTTAATGACTATCCCCATCCTGCCACGGAATTTCAAGTCAAAAGACGTCTCGGTCATGGCAGCTACGCTGTCGTCTATCTCGTTCAGGAGGTCCTTTATCGCCCCCAACCTTCAGATGACGGCCACATGCCCACCATGGGCACGATGGAATTTGACTCTTCTTCCTCTCCTCACACTATTTATGGCCGCGAGTATGCAATAAAATGCTTGTCCAAAGCTAACCTTGACGAGGAAGATTTGGCTGCTCAAATGTCAGAGGTATATCATCCCATTCATCTCTTCTCCCTTTTCTTATCAATCATAGGTCACCATTCACCAATCCCTACGTTCTCACCCCAATATCGTTACCCTCCACCGCACTTTAGAAACTTCTTCCTTTTTACTCCTTCTCCTGGAGTACGTTCCAGGCCAAGATCTATTTTACTTTCTAGAACAGGCTCGCGACCATTATGATTCCGACTCTTCCAACTCCTCAGACCCTCCAGCATCTCACACTCCCCCAACTCCTAGTCTCTTGTCAAACATGCATCCTTCACAGCTTCTCTCCCCCACCCGACTACGCCTCATATCCTCCATGTTCGCTCAGATGTGCGAAGCTGTCGCCGCCTGCCACGCACAACATGTTTATCACCGTGACATTAAGCCCGAAAATTTCATCGTCACTGACGGTTGGACGACCCTGCCCGACGGTCGCCAGGAACGTAAAGTCATCGTGAAACTGACCGATTTTGGCTTGTCTACCACAGACGTGGCTTCCTCTGATATGGATTGTGGCAGTGCACCTTACATGAGTTATGGTATGGATATCTGCATTCTCCTTGCTGCTATCTTCCTTACATCTCTTCTCCAGAATGCAGAAATAATTCAGCTCCTACTTATAGCCCCCGTGCCGCTGATGTCTGGTCTCTTGGCATCGTCCTAATCAACATGTGTGTCTCTTTACCAATCTTGCTTCGTTCAACTTGCCAATTATATCCTAGGCTGTATCATTATAACCCTTGGACAGATACACGTCACGGGATGTGTTCGTCATTTGACCAGTACCGCAGGGACCCCGTCAATTTCTTCATGTGTCGGTTCACCGGCATGACACGCCCAGTTGCGGAACACTTGGCTAACAACGTGTTTTGTGTTCTCAATGATCCAGACAATGACTCGCGTCGTATAACGGCCGCTGAATTTGGCGCTTGGGCCCGGAATTTGCCCATGCTATTTGGTGGCCATAGTGTTCATGGTGTTCGTCGTACTCTTTCTAGTAGTTCTACACAAGGTCATCCAATCTCGGCCTCTTTCCCAATCTCTCACCGTCCTTCCTCAAGGCATCCTTCTGGGATTGCAACGGCTGGTCGCACCCCTGCTATGCAATCTCGCTCTCTTTCTCGTGCTCCTTCACTCGGCCCCGCATACGAACAACAGGAGCTCTCAGATCTGTCTACCGTCATTGACCAAGAACAAGAACATGAGATAGATGACCCGTATAACCATGGCCTTGATCTTGAAGCATCCAGATCAACGTCGACTAACAAACGTAGAAAGAGAGGCGCTCGGAAAGGCAAAGGCGCTGTTGTTACCAGTTCAAACGACGATACACTTGCCAACCTGGCTGATGCTTCGCAGTCATTGGCTCGTGAGATCAGCAAGGCGTCCAAGTCTTCATCTACCCACAGGTCTGTATCTACAAAGGCTTCCAGTTCTTCTACCAGACGGCCCCGCGAACCGTTTGAGCCCGTGGCTATTTTTGCCATACCTTCTGCTTTGCTTGCTGCACCTCGCACCGGCGTTTTCTCACCGCCCGTCCGCAGCGCTTCATCGCCATCCATCCGTAGCCCTCCTCCGTCATCCGCTCGTAGCACTGCCCCACCACCCGTCCCAGTGGTCCCTGCGCCGCCTACGCCCCCTGTTCCCAGCAAGAAGCCGTCGAAGTGGAAACTAAGCTTTGGCAAGAACAATGTCAATGCTTCCGCATCGGGTCGTGTATCACCAGTAGAGGAGGTTCCCCCGCCCATAGCTCCGGATGTCAGTGGACCCCCACCACCCAAGTCCACAACTGCAAGCAATGTCACTGATCTTATCATGGGATTGAGCCCACCACCACATTCTGCACCCGCCTTTGCTGGCGATTCCCAATCACTTGGGAGCCGGGGACGTCGTGGATCACCTTTCGCTATGTCTAATGCTAGCAGCAAGTCTCTGGTCCTCAGATCATCGCCAAGTCTTGAACATCATCCGTCGCCTGACAGTGGATATAATCGTGGCGTCTCACCCAATAGCACACGCAGCGCGGTTCCTGTTGCATCCAGTGCGAGCTCAATGGTTTCTGGAAACTGGCGTAGTTCGATGAGCACGACATCAAGCGCAGGTACTTCTACTTCGGCTTTCACTCGATACAGCAATTCCAGCACGCGGAGTGTTTCGACCGCGGCTACCAGCGTATCATCCGCAAGCTGGCGCACAAGTGTCAAACCTGCTCGATCGCCAAGAGCCAGCAATAGCGGTTACTCAAAGAATATCAAGGGTATGTTTTATTTCTCTCTCGGCGTACAGCTACTGAGAATTCTCTCTTGCAGTCATGAATGGTGTCCCTTGGGAACTCGACCAGCTACCACGCGCACAGCATCCCAACCCCATTGGCGATATTTTTGGTTCGCCGCCTGTTCGAAAACAACGAACAAGAAAGCACAAAGATGTTAAGCTTGATACGATCAGCGAGCGGCCTGGGCAAGTGGCAGCTCGGAAATTGCCTGATTCTCTGCGTCGAGACGTTTCCACAAGTACCACAGACCTTAGTAATCCCAACGTGGGCAAGGACGAAGGTGAAGGCTTCAAGAAAGTTCAGAAGGGTCAGATTCATGCATTGGCGAAGATGCTATCCGCACTACGGCGGTGATAATGGTCTTGAAGGGTCCATACATTAAAGATGCGCGGGACAAGTCTGGCATTATGTGTCGCGTTGTATTGGTAATGTAGTTTCATATCACTGTACCGTCAACTTTGACAGACGACGATTCGTTGTCAAACCTTGTGGATTACATGTTCAGGACAATGTACTCAACAACGCACGATTGTCGTCGCGTTCAACACTCCTCATTTAACCATTCATGTTCAACCATCGCAATCCTTGTTTTTTTAACCATACAGATACATAGTCTTAGCAGTATTTAATGCCTTCTTTCGGTATCCAGAAAATAAAGATGACAATGTAGTAGTCGTACAGCAATTGATCCAAATGGTCCTGCATCTATCTAATACAGGAGTCCTGGGATTGCTGGAGGGCTGCAAAAGCCATATTTTGTTCAACAGTTGGACGGCGGGTTGAATCCTGGGAAATTGGGGCAGGATTAATCAGGATTGTGGAAGTTTCGTGTTTTGAACGACGTGGTCTATGGCGGGGTGGAGGTTCAGAAGTTTCAAAGGGCGACGGGGGTCGGGATAGCCCGCTACCCATTTCGATGTCGCCATCTGAACTCGAGCTGGTTGGTGACTGTGGGCCGGTGATGACGAACTGCCCCTTGCTGTTTGTTCGGACAAGATTGACGTAGTATTCCTGGAGAAGTTCGCTCGTGCACTAGCGAGAACAAGGGTGAACCATGAGGACTTGAAAACCAGGCGGGCATGCGACCCTACAGGATTGGGAATATGGATAATAGAAGGAAAGCTGCTAACCGTCAGTCGCCAATCGATTGCCGAGAGAAACTCTCGCTCGAGCATGTTGAGTTCGGTTACTGGTATTCCTCCCACCTTGGCGTAGAGATTGTTGGTACAAAAGGAGTCGCAGAGCCCTTTAGTGGAGACCGTGATAGATGCGATGATAAAGCGGTGGCAGGTGAGAGATGAAAGTGTGAAAAGAGGCATGCGAGCGCAGATCTGATCGATATAGTGTAGGGTGATCAACAAGCAAGTCTTCTGCAAGACCTAACGCTCAATGGATCAAATAAATTTAATAAAATGAACAGCTGACCTCGACATTTGTAAATTTAACAATACGTTTCAAGTAATCGAGAACGGTGATGCTGGGGGCTGATCGGGAATGAAAACGTGTAAGGCTCTCCCTGATCCAAAAGATGAGAAAGAGTGAAAAAGACCAAATGGGATCACTCACGGTGAGAGGGGTATCCGGTCATTATGTGCTATTAAACGATCAAGCATATCAGCTGTAAGATGGTTTATGAGGATGGATGTGGAGATGAGTCCAAAAGACAATACCTATAAGTTGAACAAGGTGATCTATGGACGTCTCCTCAAACGCGGCCGGCAATTCGACCCTTGCTGAGGTCGAGGATTCCATGAATCCATCGCCCGTTGTTGCCGTGGTGGCTTGAAAAGTAAAGAGCAAAGCGAAGAATTCGGAACCACGGCTTCGAAGGTTTAGCACAACAACGACAAATACGACACTACAAACAAACTATACAGTTTTTTGTCGGAATTTCAACTTTAATTTTTCGCTTGTTTAACTTGTTCACAACTTTTCTGAAACCACTTCACCTCGCTCACAATGGCACCCAAACTCGTAACTATACACCCGTCTTCATCTACAATTCCTATCTGACCTGTATCTGTCAGGACCCTAATGAAATCAAGATCATTTACCTCCGTGCCACAGGTGGCGAGGTTGGCGCATCTTCTGCGCTAGCTCCCAAAATCGGTCCACTCGGTCTAGTGAGGCACATATGTTAACACCCCCTTTCATCTTTCTCATCATTTTCGTTCAGTCGCCGAAGAAAGTCGGTGAAGATATCGCCAAAGCTACTTCAGCATGGAAAGGGCTACGAGTGACCGTGCAGCTCACGATTCAAAATCGACAAGCTGCTGTATCAGTTGTACCTTCTGCTTCTTCTTTAGTTATCCGTGCTCTGAAGGGTGAGTTTTTGTCATATCTCTATTGTCAGCTTCATCTAATAATTATCCAGAGCCCCCACGGGATCGCAAAAAAGAAAAAAATATTAAACACAGCGGTAATGTGACTTTGGATGAAATCTTTGATATTGCACGGACAATGAAGTCAAAGTCGTTGGCGAAAGAGCTGTCCGGATGCGTGAAGGAGATCTTGGGGACAGCACAGAGTATTGGGTGCACGGTTGATGGACAACCTCCACACGATGTTATCGACGGCATCAACTCTGGCGAGATCGAGGTACCCGATGAATAGACAACTTCGCTATCTTTTTATTTATCTCCATGCGTTCCACCGATCGCCCATCTATGACCGGGGCTTGAGCGGCGACACAGTCGTTGTGTTTAACATAATTATATCATAAGCAATGTGTAACATCATACAATCCCACTACACAGATACATATTCGCAGCGTTGAGGCCTAGGATAGAGCACTCAACATGAGTGCTGCTGATGTAGTGTAATGTCGTTGATGTAACAATGGTTTATTATCAGAACATTATCTTGAGTTAGACCATACCCTCCCTGACAGTCCTAGTGCTCCTCCACGCCTACAGATCTCTTCAAGAACATCGAGCCCGATGTCAGAACTCATCGCACCGCTTACCTCCACGGCGATCCCACGTGGTCTCGTTTCGTCGTACGTGACCGATATTTCCACCAACCCAGATATTGGGGGCTGCTCTGGCGATGTCATGATTATTTTTGGTCGACGAGGCTGCATCGGAGGGATGGCATCAAGATCCGGTGTCTCAAAAAGGGAGTCGGCCACGATATTGTGTGACGGCAAGAATACATTGACAGGTATTTTATGTGGCGTTAGTTTGCCTGTATTAAACATCATTGCCTACGAGGATGTTTGGGTTAAAGATAATACTGACCGCTAAGAACCGCCTGCAACTCTTCGTCCGTGGCTTCCATTTCCTGGGGATTGGAGGTGACAGGCTTCGAGCTTTCCACTGTCCACTGACATCCAGCCAAAAGTTCATTCAACCAGCATTGTTCTCGTACAACCTACGATCCAACAGCTGTAAGTGATGTCAGCTGCTCATGAGCTTTGGCTTACCTCGAGAATTCCCCACACTTCTTTCATGCTATGGACAGGCACCTTCTCCAATCTAAACCCGGGTTCATCTGGAGCGCTTAGACGCAAATGGAGGGGAGGATGGGCGGAAGTGGGGGATGTCTAAGTAACAGAGATTGAATGGACTGGGCATTCAATTAGATTTCACTCACATATAGTGCTGTGTATCTCTCGGAGGACCCTGGGTCGTTTTGGTTGAGCTTGACAGATATGAACTCAGTTTGATGCTACTCAGCAGAAAAGCCAATACAAACAAGAAGGTCCACCCAGCTCCTGGCCCCAAAAGATAAAATCCCGACAGAATTTAAGCCAGCCATACCACCAAGTGGATTGACAACCATTTCAATGTCATGTATCCTAGACTGACTCATGACAACCCCAGGATATTTGCCAGAATCTGTGAAATCCAACATCCAGATCTGTTGGCTTGTTAATGTGTCCGATGTGCCAAAAGCAGGGATGGAATCTACTGCCTGCGCAAAGATGTGCTCAAGCTCAGTGCCTTGTGGTACAAGTGAAAACGTAGGACGTGTTGTAAAAGAAGGCATGGACATGGACGCGGGGAAAAGGTGGGCCCCGGTAGTTGCAGTCAAGCATAGGTTAGCCATGGTGACGCCTTTCGGGCGAGGGATAAGCCAAGATCGAAGAGCGGTCAAGGGAACATCTAATTGAGGTAAATTTGAATTTTCTTGGGATGAGGTTAGTTCTGGATTCTGTCTGAGAAGCGACAAATAAGCGAGCGGCGACATGAAGGTCAAGAATGATATAGACGGGGAAGTCAGATAGGGAAGAGGCAATGCGTGAGAGCGTAGGAGAAATATGTCAAGCGGTGCACGCGTAACGCCCAGCGATCTGTGCCCCCATAAGCATAGGGTAAAGAACATTGAAAAGTTAGCACGTACGCCGCTATTGCTCCTCCCTCACTCCTTGCAAAGCCTTCCAACACGGGGCAGAGCTGATCGACATCGGCGAACCATCGCAGTCCACCATCTTCTTTTGTTGCAGCTAGTCTGTCAAGCATGACAAGGTAACGCAGTTGTTCTAGGATATTCGCGCCAAATCTCGCTGCCTCTTCTGAGTTTCGAACACCTTCCGCCTTTTGTACTTCAACGTAGAACTTTTCGATAGTGTCATATAACAATGCATCTAATGAAGTGGAATTCCCGGCATCGGATGTCGATCCTGAGACAGCGTTCGATATCGCGTATGAGGTCTTGACGTTAGAAACCTTGACCTTTGGTTGGAGAGCCGCAGCGTCGGTCTTGTCAACAGACAGCTCCACGTCAATGACTAGTACTTTGCCTCCCAGAACCACTGTGATGCCACCCTCACGGCCTTTATCCACGAATGTTTCCATACCTGCAGACGTGCCCCATGTTTCAAGGCGCGATACACACCAATCTACAATAGAAATTGGATTTAAGGGGATGTCTTCCCCGTAGCGTAAGGTAGGCCAGCTGCGAATGGCATCGACAATTTCTTGTGTGCTCCGGTCTGCCTGTCGATGTCTCCAATAAATATAGCGTAGACATTGTACGAAACAGTAGGCCTAACTTGGTGTGATATATGGGCTATGGATGAGTGCTGACGAAGGAGAGAGACCAGCTTGGGGTTAGACAGCAGCAGTGCAGCATATATGTTGAGTGAATTGACGAGCTGATCTGTGGTAAGTGTCAAGTCCTGCAAGAGTGCATATGATGCTTCCGCAGAGGAGGCAAATGGATGAGTGACATTGAGAGGAAGGAGATTGTGTCGTTGATATCGTTGAATGGTCGACAGAAGCGATGGGCTCATTTCTACAAGCGTTAAGAACAATACAATACAATATAAATATTATTCCACACATGTTAAATACTTCATGTCGGAGGCCAGCCAGTAATCTGCTGACCATTGTCAGTTATCCAGTTATCCCAGAACTCTCTTTGCCAGTCTTCAACTATAATAGCTATATTGGCCCACAGCTGCCCAGCGGAAGCCTTCCAGCCCTCGTGCCGAAGAGTGTCAAGGAGGGAAAGCCAAGGTGTTTTGGATAGCGAAAACATATCACGACGGAGGGTATCAGGTCTAGAGGTATATAAATGAAGCTCCGCATAGAATGGGTCGTAGTATGTTGTAAGAAAAAGTTTTCTAGCTCGCGCCATCGAGATTCTTATTGAGAATGTTAAATCATAGAAAGAGAAGAAGCTCACTTCATACCTGTACATGATGAAAACAATAAAGAGCTGGAAAAGGAGAACGCCCCACCATATCCGTGAGTTTATCGTAAAATGCAGACGACGATCAACTCCACCGGTCAGCTGAAGAGCGACATCAGGACGGCTTGAAATAGCTGTACGATACGAAGAGAAGTTCTCACGGGGAATCCGTTTTCCATGCTTGACCTCAAGGGCTCAAACTTGGCTCGCACTTTGGCCTCCGCAGAGTACAGACGTTCTCTAGCTTCGCGAGCCGCTCGAGAGGTGTCATTCAATTCGAGCAATCGCACGTCAACCTGGGAGCCGTGATCAGACCTAAAGTACGCATTGTCAGCTTGCACAGCCTGGAGAGAACAAACAGATAATCGCCTGTCCATATCATCTAGACCTCGAGCCAGGTCGGACAGACCCTGCCTGACACGCGTCAGGGCTTCAGTGTTGTTCAGAGAATTGTGTGGGTCAGTTTCGTCCGGTTTTCTATACGATACCTCGGAGCTGCCATCTACATCCCTTCCCATTGCATCAAGGATACGAACGCCGGTCTTCCGTCTTGTGCTATGGACATGAGATGAGGGGTCAAGTGAGCTATCTTCGGGTAACTGCTCCCTTCCAAACGCATCCACGACACGGATACTGGGTGACTTCCGAGCCGAGTTAGAAGTCCTAGGACGAGGAGAAGTTGGTCGATGTTGCAAAGTTATTCCCTTGTTCTGTGTGTGAGGTGTCGCAGGTACTTCCGGTACTTCTGCAGGGACAGAAGCATTGTTTGACTGGGACGGCTGGTAAGAAATGCCCTCTACAAGATTCGAGGAGTCGATATCTTGTTGTGCCGGGGAGTGCTCAGTATGCGAGTGCCGAGTATCAAACCGGACCCTCTGCAACGGTCTCTTTGACGTCGGTGTTACCGCCCACGCTCCGGGTGGCGCCGGAGTTCGAGTGGGCATAGACCTAACCCTTGACAGTGATGTGACGGGCGCCGCAAGCCCATTTTCATGATCTGTATCAGATATAGATGCCAACGAACCTTCCACTGGCTCCTCGCGGGGCTGTCGGGGAGTGAATGACCACGCGCCAGGAGGTCTTGGGGTTTTGATAGCAGAGAAATCGGGACGGGTACCGTTTCTAGACGGTTGAGTAAAAGACATTTGCTGTTCTTTTTCTCCGTCAGAGGACAATGGGGTCAGCCCCGGTAGTTCTGGTAAACCCCTTGCTGGCGAAGGGGTCTGGAATGTGTGGTTTGGGTGGAATGGAGAACGACGTGGAGGTGTCGAAAGGATCGAGTGAGCCGGAGGCTGTTGGGGTAGCAGTGGCGATGGTGATGATGGAGTCGACGACGACCCTCCAAGTAACGCAGAGGTCCCGCTTTCGCCAGAAAATGGTGTTTGCTGTGTCAAGGAAGCGGACAGAGCCAGTGATGGTGCAGTTCCAGACGCTGAGCTAGGAGCCGAAAGAATTGTTTGAACCTGGGGTGTTTGCTCTTGCACGAGTAGCCCATTCATCTCTTCGTTGACACTGCTCTCTGGAATGGTGTTCTTAGTAGAAGAAGTCATGCGAGGAATAAGAGACTTGTCAGCACATTCCTCTTGAGAGTCATTAATTGTGGGAGATCCACGAGATGGGAATTTGATTGATCTCGATTCTTCCATAGTGGGAGGTATCATTACGGCGGCTGGACTACTTTCATCGTCCATGCTACGGGATGGTGACGGACGGGTTCGGAGGTGTGCCTCATTCTGCTTACGTGAAGTAGACCGTTGTGAAGAGGTCGAAGTCGAGCTTGTTCTAATTGACAGTATCGTGGGCTGCGGACTAGGTGGCAAGAGGGCTCCGCGAAGATTAGTCGCATCACTATGTTCCCCAACAGAGCTCTCTGTCGCCGTCTGTTGTTTATCTCCTTTTGTGGTTCCGGTTTTCGGTAGACCTGCTTCGTGCCGCCCGTTAAGATAGTCACGAAGAGGTGATGGCGAAGAACGCGCTCGCGAGGGTGACTCTGACCCACGTCCATGCCAGCTCCATTTCTGTCTGGGTGCATTCCAGTTGCGTTCTCTTTTGTGGATAATGTCATCTTCTTGGGATTCATTCCTATCGTCGTGGCTGCCAACCGAAGATCCGTCAGGGGAACTAGCACGAGTCAGACTGGAGAATGCGTGATGGGTGGAGTTTTGGAGGCCATTAGTTCTTGGATGGCCGAAGCTGTCAGGAGAGTGGGAATCAAGGCTCAAAGTTGAACGAGAAAGTATGGGGTGCCTCTCGTTTAGTTCTCGGTCTCGTTCAGGGTTATGATCCTTATCTATTGTTTTGGAGTGCTCGCCATCTATCGTTCCAATCAATCAGTCAAGGGACGTCTCGAAATAATTACAAATTGTGCTCACGCTCAGCTCCGAAAGCAATAGAACTCCTTTTGGAGGTTTCACCATCGAAACTATTATACGAGGCAGAACTCCCTCGTCGTGACAGTGTTGTTTTAAGTGCCGAAGTGGGCGGCACATCGGTCAATGGTATGCCATGTGAGGGTTCCTGCTTCGGCTCTGGCGTGTGACATCGAGATAATGGCTTGCGTCTGCTCCAACCGAGCCCACGTTCATGTATATTATCTTGATCATCGTGACCTGTGCTCATTTTCGAAGAACTCATTTTAGAGGCTGGTGAAATCAATTAATCACATTTTGGAGACCAACTTTGTGAGGAATGGGATCTTACAAGGATGGAACTCTTCACTTCCTTTTGGGGTAAGAATAGAGTCATGTACCCCGTTGGAGGTAGTTAATTTAGAGTAGGAAGAAGACAAGGAGGATTGTGGGTGTTGCTCGATGAAAGATGATACCTTCTGTGTGCTCAATGTTGGGGAGGGCGTAGGCACTGCAAGGGTAAATGAGGGTCGAGAAAAGGGTAAGAGGTTATTTGTATACCATGTCTGTTGTGGGATGTATCCTCATAACTATCCACATCTTCAATGGCACGCTGCATTTCGGAGTCTTGGTCCAAAAGATCTTGAAGCAAGTCAGTAGTTGCAACCAATCAATTTGTCAAACATGCATACTGGATTGAGAGGGAAAGGATGAGTTCACAGATAATCGGAGAGACTGCTGCAGTGTACTAGTTGCCTTGGGTGGTGAGGGGGGTGGAATGATGTTCTGCAGGGATATTTCATCACTGTCCACATCTAGACAGGCGTGAAATTTGTATGAGAGGGAACCTTTGATCGAAGAAAGAGTTAGAGTAGAAACCAACGTACGATCGTAAAGAGAATCAGGGAAATGTTGGTCTTTCAGCGGAGTACGAGAGTTCATAAGTCGTTCACGCAGCATGTCAAATGTCATCGCTTGGGATGACCTGAACGAAGTTTCGGAACGCTGAGATTCTGAGAGGTAGTGAGTGTCACAGAAAAGGTCTACCAATGACTGAAGGCCTACTGGATGGAGTGTCGACCTCCTCATCGCTCAGGCTCCTCCGCTTTCCCTTGTTTCTACCATTTTCAGGCCGTAGCGTAGGGGTATCAACCTCACTGATGTCAATGCTGTTTCTTCTCCATCTGGTTTTCTCCTTTTGCGGCGTGTTCCCTGGTTCGCGCAATGCTCGTGAAAAAAGGTCCTTGATACTTTCACGAGCAATACTAGGCGTATTTGAAGGCATCTCGTTAGGTGGATCAAAATCTGACTCCATGTCAGAGGGCGGGGATCGCACAGTAGAAGACTTGGAAGAGGTAGGAACGCGTAATAACAAAGCGCGTAAACGTGCAGCAGGCGTCTCCGCACCGGCCAGAATGGTCACGGCGGGTGTTAGCCTGGGTGTTGGCAGTTGGTCGTCGTCGCTGAGTTCGACGACAGACCCTGTTGGAATGGGGAGTACTGACGGACCTGCATCGGGAGTGTCGTATGAAAGCCCGTTCCTGGAGAGCCTAAGGCGGGGAACGGGTAGGACAGGGACTGGAGGAGTCTCCATGTCGCCACTCACAACGTTCAACTCGAAGGTCCTCGTGCACAATGACATCACATGACTATAATAACTATTAGTACGATCCTCCACCAACATACTGCCTAACCAACGGCTCCCAACATTCCTTTATCTCCATATGTTTCCCAACGCATGATTTGAAAACAACTCCTCCTCGCTGGTCCAACGTACGCAAACCGATCCAGTCTTCTTTGTAAAGTGGTTGAAGACGCATTGGGATAATCGCATCATTGTTCGGTCCAAATACCCTCTGCTCATCTCCATCAAGCTCAACTCCAGCTTCAGACCCAAACCAAGCACTTTCTTTGGGTACCACCGTCTTATCTTCTGTGAAAATGACAAGAACAAGAGTATGGAGAGATGCCAAGTTATGGGCATATGACTGGTTGCGGTTTTCTGGTATTTCGTTATTAATTGATGCAAGAAATTTGTTGGCTGAAAGATATGCGTCCATATTGTTGGGATCTCGAAAATACTGAGCCTACCACGATCTTGTTACGAATGATGAATAAGACTGAGAAAAGAGACAAGCCTGGACTATATTCTCCTGAGCCCATTTGCTATAAACAGCACCTTTTACACCACGACGGGCAATCTGGCACAACACGTCGTATGGACGGCAAGGAGGTATATCGGAGATCCCCATGTGTTGTGATCCAAAGGTGATAAGGTTGTGGACTGGAGGAAAATTGTGACGCTCCAAGTAGGCGCGAAGGAATTGACCACCTTGGCGAACACGTGAATTTGTAAATCTAAGATGATGTTGGGAATGGTTATACCTTGGGAGAAGCCAATGGCATCGAATCCGTTCCTTAATTCGGGAATGATGGCTAGTTGTTCGGATACAAGCTGTATCTGGCCGTTGACATTTCCAGACTACATGTCCAGCATGGGGAATTCTGACATTTTGTGTTGATGGAGCAAACTCACGAAACCGGCGCGCATGTCCTGGTCTTTGTCTTCATGTATGTATACTGAATGGACGAATATTCCTTGGTGCATGTCCTTTACAAGAGATACAAATTCAAGCATGCCAGGAGAGGAGTGGTAGTCTCCTATACATATACAATTGATATCGTCAGTGAGAGGAAAAGTCTTCAGAACAAACCTAGGCCATGCCAGATAACGAGAGGGCGAGGATAACCGAGGAATAATGGATCGGCAATCACGAAGGCTGAATAGACAAGAACCCAGGCGAAACATACTTGGAGATTCATTGAAGTGGTTTCAAATCTCACGTGACAAACATTACATACAATACATATACTTAGTGCCAGCCCCCGTCGAAGTATACAGAGTTTTAGTCAAGTCTTAAGTCTTACTAGCCGGCGCCGCTGCCGTCTTGTGATAAGTGGGTTGTTTAACTGAGCTGTTGGTCGCGCCGGTACGCAGGCGGATCACAAAGATTTGCGATCCACAAAAA
>QLOK01004223.1:37567-78845 GCA_003313805.1 Tricholoma flavovirens
AAAAAAAAAAACAGAGGCCCTTTCTGGCTTTCGTCTAGACAAGCGAGGGCTCAGGAGTAATATTTACTCCTGCCAGTCCAGTATGTGCTACGTTCTATTCTGCAGGAGTGCAGTTATCTTATTTCCTGGCCGATGGCCACCGGAATTTACAAATGGGCTGGGCCAGGGCATGGAAGCTGGAAGATACACGCCATGCCGTCGGTTGTATAATTATGGAATTTGCTGTACCTCCGACGTCCATTATCTTAGTATTATCTTAAGGTCGCGTAGACGGCCATGTGGAGTCCGTATGGGTTATGGGTGTTCCCACACATGACTGTGATCTCCGAAGCAACAGCCATGCTTATAGTGCCGTATCAGCCAATATCGGACCCAGTGAATTGCCATGCACAGCAACACATGCCTTATCGTTATGTAGGGCTTCTGCTCTAATAAAATAACTCGGAGATCAAGAAACTCAGGCTCGTCCTCGCATCAGTCACTTGCTTCCTTCAAATCCCTCTAGGAAACTGCAGTACATTTTCGATGGCACTGGTCCACGGCCACGAGAGTCCATATGTTAGTAGGAGCAACTCCGTCGTTGTTGCTCAGCGCGACCTCGAATCCGTCAAACGCGCGTCGACAGAATCGTTTACGAACGAAAAACGTTCAGCTAACCCAGATGAACCCGGGGTTCTGGTCCCCATCACTGACGAGGAAGCCGACCGCGATCAACGACGCCATGAACTATATACCAGGTTCCGCCCATACATTTTAACGGGGGTTGCGATGGTGATATTAGGATGGTGGATCAGTGCTACAATACTAAAGGCCACTCGTCACCGATGGTATGTCACTGTAATTGAAAATTTCCTGTCGTAAAGATAATTGACATCCAACAATGATAGGATTGTCCAGACTCTCTTTGCATGGTCATTCATATTGTGCGCCATACCCACAACATTTTTCTGGACCTTTTCACTGTTTTCCCCTTATAGTATCATAGCGTTCAGGTTTATTCCCAATTCCGTGGTCACACGACCAGTCAGCGCTGTATGGGAACCGTTCGTTTCACGTCCTTGGTTCAATCTACCTTATACGGTAAGGTTGTCGATTGGGTGGTTATGTCTCATTGGCATCGTCTTGGGTTCGGCATTTGGATTTCCGCTTCAACAGGTCAAGTGTCGTGTTCTGTTCCTGAAGACAAGTCATTAATTACTATTTCAGAACACGACTTACGGTGATCGGGCAATCTCAGTTCTCGGTCTTGTCGTTTTCCAGTCCTGTTTCTGGCTATCGTCTTCGAACCGAAAGGTGATTCTGTGGTGCGTGTGACCGTTAGGTTAGGTGGAAGCTTATCGGTTCATGATGCTTTAGGCCTACGGTTATCGTTGGCCTTTTTCTACAGCAAGCTATCGCGCTTTTCGTTCTCAAAAGCAGTGCTGGATTCTCTATCTTCAAGTGGATAGCAACTCTTGCTGCGGACTTCTTAGCGCAAGCAAACGCTGGCGCCTCGTTCTTCTTTGACGCTGCAACTGTTAATAAGCACTGGTTTTTCGTGAATACTGTAAGCTACAAGCGATTCTCCGCCATGATTGATCTGTTCAATTCGTCTCTAGCTCTCCGCCATAATTTTTTTCGTTGCATTTGTCCAAATGATGTACTATCTTGGCGTCATGCAATGGATAATTAAGCACTTGTAAGTTAAATATATCATATATTTGGTTGAACACCCTTTTACCAGCGAGATCAGCGCCTGGTTTTTCTTCAAACTCATGAATATCTCTGGTGCAGAAGCTGTCGTTGCTGCGGCCTCACCGTTTATCGGGCAAGGTTACCCAACCTCACTCGTGCAGTACCAGGTCCCTGATATCAATTACAGGAGAGTCTGCTTGTCTTGTTCGCCCATACATTGACTGTGCGTGTCCCTTTCGTGTAATTCGACTACCCGCTAAATCCTCTGGGATCAAGTAATGACGGTTTCTGAGCTTCGTTAGTAACCCCTGTTTGGATCAAAAATGCTCAATTGAAATTTATGCCAAGATGTAACACTGACTTCGGGGTTTTCCACCATTGCTGGCTCCGTCCTTGTCGCTTATATCAATTTGGGTGTCCCTGCTCAAAACCTTATCACTTCCTCCGTCATGAGTATCCCTGCTTCAATTTCAATCAGTAAGATGCGTTTGCCTGAGACTGAGGAACCCGTGACACGAGGACGCGTCACTGTTGACCGGGGCGAGAGCAAGGAGCGAGCGCCGGTAAGCGGCTCACGTATAAATACTGTCCACACTTATCTCTTGCTCGTTTACCAGGCAAATGCCCTTCATGCATTCAGTCAAGGCGCGGTTTTCGGACTCATTGTTGCTGGTCAGATTCTGTAAGACCAACAATTGTTTTCCTAGGCAGTCTACATTCCACTCACATCTTATGTCTCAGCACGAATGTCTTGACTGTCTTGTCACTTGTTGCTGCGTTTGTAGTTCTCATTATTTTCAAAGTGCCCCTTTGATCGTTTGTGAACAGGATCAATGGGCTTTTGACTTGGATCGGACGTGGATTTGGCGTTCACCATCTCACCCTCAACCTTATAATAGGATACATATATTATCCAGTTACTTTCTTCCTTGGAGTTCCACGAGGAGAAATCCTTCGTGTCTCGCAATTGTTTGCGACGAAACTCGTTGCAAATGAGTTTGCCGCTTACCTCGATCTACAGGCCATTACACAGAGTGCTAATCCGCTTTCGCCCCGCGCATACACCATCGCGTCGTACGGTTTGTGTGGGTTTGCCAACCTGGGCTCTTTAGGTATCCAGATTGGCGTGCTAGGCGCACTGGCTCCTTCCCGAAGCAAAGCCATCGCTCGCATTGCCCTGTCAGCCATGATCTGTGGATTCTTATCTACTCTTCAGACCGCCGGTATAGTGTAAGTGTTCAGGCTTTTTCAACTGAGATGCCATCGCTCACGTATTTATATGCAGCGGCATGCTTGTTTGATTGAAAAAGTGATCCGTGTGTCGATTACTTCTAGCGTTGTATGTCTGAGATACATGTGCCTAATATCGAATAAATATCCACTTGGTTTGCATGCGGTAGTTCTCATGGATAAACAGCCGCCACTGAATGCAGGCCTAAGCCAGATTAAAATAAAGTGACAGTGTAGGCACGGTAGGTACATTGGATATGTATCTATACCTTCAACGCTTTGATGGCTTTCCCAGATGCAATTGCCAGCCATTCTCCGGCCACCGTTGAATATCCATTATTCATGGCTGTACCCTGGATTTGAGGTGACCATGCGAGATTCGTGATCTGAGTAGCCGCTGTATATGCCATGACAGGTTCTGTGATTACTCGTTTCTTGTCAGGTCGGGGAGAATTGAGCCGTGCACTTGTACTCCGTGGGGAGGTTGTTCCTTGAACGTAACTAGCGAGATCCCAGAGAAGGAGTTGGCAATCATCACCTACGTATGACATAAAAAGTTAAATTTTTGAAATCAAGCGGCAAGGCTCGTACCTGCTGTAGCAAGCAGGGGATGCTCGACCGAACTCCATCCTAATGCATTGATTGGAGCATGATGACCTCTTAATTCCATGACTGGTTGTCCTGGGCTCCGCATATCAAGGATCTGGATATCTGAACCATCCATGTGGAAGGTTGACATGTAATTTGAATCGGAAGGGTTGAAAGCTATTCTCAACAGTGGAGATGTGGGCGGTCGGGCTGACGATGTGGGTGATGCCGACGGAGGAGGCACGTTTTTGGGAGCCGGAGTCTCGTAAAGAATGGTAGAGTGTTCTAAACTTCGGAGGTCGAAAGCTCGTAGGCTTCCATCTGCGCCGACAGACACAAAAATGTCCGTAGATCCCGGTAACCACGCCACATCGTACACTTCTCGGTCGTGTGCAATAAGCTGTGTGATGGCAGTTGACGTTTCGATGTTCCATACGGTGCATGTCGTATCGATAGATGAAGTCACAATAAGACCAGGGGCCTTCTCGTTCCACGAGAAGTTTGTTAACGGAGCACCCGTGGATTGTGTTTGTACTTTGGACTGCTGGAGAGAGAGCCCATAGATGTGAGACAAACGGTTATGAGAGAACAGGATGTCAAAATCCATACCCCAGAAAGTGCAGTCTTGAGAGCGAGGATGTGCCCTCCAGGTGTACTGGGCTGTCGACCCACGTAATTTGAGACTTGTGGAGGGTCGTCGTTGGAGTACTCGAACACTCTTAAAGCATCTCCTGTGGTGGCTAGAAGTTCCGTCGTTGATGAATTCTGCGACCAACCCCGACTCGAAGCTGATGCAGGCTGCCACTGCAGATTCGTTGCCGGATAACCATGATGCGTCTCGCACAACGTAACAAAGTCTGGGTAATCCGTGAAATCATCTTCTACCAAAACACGTTCATCCTGGAGGCCAATTACGGCTATGCGATTGGAAAAATTCTCTGTAAATGAAGCGATTCCGAGACGGAAGGCAGATCGTGGTCGTAGTTGTTGTCCTGGAGTGGCTGATTTGCACCAGTCCAGACTGTGCACCGGCCCTGAGGACTTAGTTGTGAGCTACAAACAGGCTGGGTGATATTGAGGATGCTTACAAGGAGCTTCGTACTGGAGAAGAGTTGTTTGGGACATGGTAATGTTGCAAGTTGGTAGTATTTGGTCATTGGAGTTTAGTCTTAGCGGTGCTCATCTCGGTTCTTGATTGGATTGCAAAATAGGACAGCAATACAAATTCGACAACATACATAGCATTGTAACTGAACGGTGGACTACTATACACAAATATGGCACGAGTTAGAACAACTACGCTTTTGGCCAAAGGGAGCAACGAGTTTGTAAGTCGGATTCAACGATAAGAGGTAAGTGATCAAGTGCTGCCATAGAGGGGTGGGGTGGGGATACTGTGGCTGTCGAATAAGGCAGGTAGATTGTCGCATCGTGGATCGATGAGGTACGTCGCATGTCGAGGACCTGGGCTGAATGAACGCTGGGAAAGAGATATAAAGAATGTTAAATGAAAAATAAGAAAGCAGGGCAATAATGAGAAGTAGTCCAGGGATCAAGATCGAAGACGAGGCCGACCGAGGGATCACGTATATTTTTTTTTTTTCAAGACAAGAGGAGAGCTTGTTTAATCGGTTTCTACCATTGAGATGGCGCCGCACTGTTCGCAAAAGCTCCACATCGTTCGTTGGCCATTGAGTCCTGGAGCGCAAGCGACACGTAACTTCGGAATCTGGGAGCAGTTCGAACTTGAGATGACAGATGCAGATATCAGTACCCAACAAAAGTTGCTTCAGCAATAGTAAAACAGTAGAACTGACCCATGATGAGCAAATGAACTGGAAGGTTGAAGGAGCCCAACCGTAGGGGTAGGAGCTTGTGCGGAGTAATAAAGATAATTGTGGGAATTGGCATCAACCGACCCTTCGGAAGTAAAGAACGGCAACGGGTACAGATCAAAAGAAGGATAGGCTGCTGTAACCGCTATGCTAGTAAGGAGGGTTGTTGATAAGAATATATGCGGACATACGGGAGCTGTTAAGCGGGGAATTAGACTCGTTGGAAGTAGTTGAGCTGACATCGGATGCAGCACGAGAATGATGAAATTCAGAATAAAGAGGTTCAGGATCAGACATTGGAACATCATCGTCGGTGTCTATGTTGGGAAAGGGGATGAGCTTCAGTTGTTTTGTGGTCTGAGCGAAACTTAGAATGCAGGACGTGAATAGGGAGTTGAAAAGACATACGATGGGCGCTGCATCATCAGAGTCTAGGGCGAACTTTCTTTTCATTGATAGAACGAAGTTGGTGATAAGGAAGAATTGAAGGAGAAGGTCGAGAACAAGTCAACTTATATCTCGATCATGTTTATCCCTGTTTGTCACTGCCGTTACATCAAACCAACACACGTGACTGCTCTGCAATTGAACTTTGACTATGGCAGATATCGGATTGCCAGATTCTTTCGACCATATTTTATTGTATATATACGAGACGCTACCATCCCCTCTTTACTCTATCATCATCAACATCCTTGCCAACTCTCTTGCTTTGTTCACGGCGCTCCGGACATTGGTCTCTTCTCTCCTATCCTCAAATCCACTGAGTTGGAACGCTCAAACTGTCCTGCCGCCACTTATTGGCATTTTCACTGCATATCTGGCCCTGTTGAGCTTATATCGCACAACAAGTTGGATACTTCGAACAAGCGTATGGATACTCAAATGGGGCATGATTTTGGGGGCACTGATGGCAGGAGCAGGGTGGTACATGGGGCATAGGATGGAAGGCGGCATAGGAAATCATGGTTATATCTCAGATGTTGGTGGCTTCGTCCTTGGTGTTATCAACGGACAGGGGCAGAATGTTGTTGGTCGTTCAAGGTCGAAATCACGGATACGGAACTCGCACAGGCTCTCACAGTCGCGTAACAAGAAACCACGGGTCTGGGAGTCTTTTGAGCGTCATCGCGAGTGGCACAACCGGGAGCAAGAAGCCATAACTGACGACCCAACCAACCTTCCACAAATATTCAATGACTTTATTGGCATTGCAAACAGAGCTGTTGAAGGTAGTAGGTGGTGGAGGGCTGCAGGAGGAGATGAGGGTGGTGAAGGGAAGGAAGGACAAAGTAGCTGGGGAACAAAACCTAGATCGAGCCGCTCACGATCTAGGTAACGTTGATATTCCGCTGTTACTATTTGCTACGTATTCTGGTACTATATCAAAGGGACAGGTATTATATGCCGATCAGGTTTCCTTCACCGCTTCCGGATTGTTCATTCGGTAGCTAAAAGTACACCAGTTGATCAATGGCTCAGAGACCGCGGTAACGAAAACTCACTTTGCTATTCGTCCTAACTGTGAGAGACCAGACAGGCCAACAAAAAAGTTGACCTAGAACATGTCAATTCCACCAGTTACAGGTAACAAAGGAAGCACATACAGCTGCCAAACTGTAGTTCACTGGTGTGATCACAAGCGAATAGCGTACCCAAATGAACCCGGTCCCAGCCAGGGCTGATTAATATTCTGGTCAGTATTGAATCAAGGTCAAGGCCGCCAACACACCTAAATTCTGTGACACGCTTAACTTATCGGCTGGACGGGACAGATCCTTTATACCAGCGGCTACGAGACACCATTTCATCAACGGGGCCCAGAAAAAAACAGTTTTCGGTCCTAGACAGACACTGATGAGCGTGTTCATTAAACCGGACGATCAACCACATACCTGCGGGATGATTCATAAATGCAGTGAACTTAGAAGCCCCTGCGGATGCTGCTGCTCCGGACATAGTCAGTCGAGGTGGGTATTAGACAGCAAACCCGGTTTCTTGGAGGACTTACATAAACATCATGCCAGTGACACCGAATCATGCTTTCCACTTTTTGTGATGCCGTGAATATCGTCCTCCTTCCCAATTTAACTATTATGTGAATCAGAATCTCGGACGGACGCGTACTCAACACCATGTAAACCATTTTTCTCTTTCAGCTGCATCACCAACCGAGTTCTGGACCAATGTAGATATTCGAGACCATTATTCTCGTTACAGCTCTAGTACAATTCTTGGGAAACCAGTCTACCTATGATCTCAAAACTCAAGAAAACACACAAACTCTCATTATCATATAAATCAAGGAGGGTAGCTCAACAGAATAGTTAAATTACCATGCCTCGGTATCCTTAACTACTCCTTGAACAGATTTCTCCTCAGCTAACTGTTTGGAATAATTGCTGACAATGATGCATCCCCCTGTCAGGCGAAAAAATGAGGATTCGTGCCAAATCGAAAGAACACGCCACAACACACAAATTTCGAACAACCACAGGACGATGAACAGCGTCACGGTCACCCCTTTGACAATCTTGATTCCATCTTTGCAGGTCTTGGACGGGTCTTGCGAGACCGAGGCTGCCTGGGATTGAAGACAGTCTTGGAGATAACCCTTCGAGTCCCGGAAGACTCGGAACAGCGCGAATCCTCCAATGGCTACGCTGAAAATTAGGTGGGCTAACAGCATCCCAAAGTAGATTTTGATCAAGTGCAGGCGTCGTGCGACAGCACCGATGAAACTAGACCAGATGGAAGGAATTAGAAGTATAGGGGATCGATAAGTGGTGCACTTTACCCGAGAACGGAGACTATGGCTAAAAGAGCATAAACAGTAATTGAAATAGCGATGGAGACTTTCCTCCCAGCTTTATTGAAAAGGTCAGTAACGCATACACGACCAAGCGTATTTAAGAATAAGACAGACTTACTCATGCGATCAGCTTGGAGGCCACCAAGGACGGCGAGAGCTCCTCCTCCCACCATACCTATGATAGCGATTATCTGTTTATTTCGAGGGAGAAAGAGAGAATCATGGTATGCCAGCCCATGATTCGGAAAGGCCACATACGATAACACCCGCTCTTACAGGAATACAGCAGCAAAATGTGCGGGTTGCTACTATAGTCATGCTTGGAATGTTGAAATGTCACTTGAAATCGTCGATTCGAGCAAAATTTGAGTCCTGCTCAGCAGGTTTGATTTTCGGTATTCGGTGACACGGAATAACAGGACCAGCCTAGTACTGGGAGAGTCGCCGATGGGGGAGGCATGGATTATATAGTGTTTTCCTGGATACCGGCCGGCAGCAGTGCATCATGAAACACAAACCTCGATGGCGTCGGGCCGGTACGCCGTTTCACTGCCGTGAAACGAACGCTGAGGATAGATAGTAGAATGCAGCTACAGTACATCAGGTGTATAGAAACACACAGGTCCACTAACATATACAGGTGTCGTTTTTGCATTTGAAATGTAGTTATGTATCCGTATCGTTGTCGTCCTTGATTTAATATCTATCGGAACTTCTCGATCGCCTGCTTCGGGAACGATGATGGTGGTGATGCTTGTGTTTTCGATGTGGGTTTGTCACCATAATGGTCCCCGGTGTTTGAGGGACGCCTATCATGCCACCACTGCTCATTGCAGTGCCCATGTATGGGTTTTGAGCATACGACATCGATGAGCTACGACCGCGGTGCAAAACCAATGGCATGGGTGACCCTTGATAAGATGAAGCTACGCCTGGCATGGGTACGGCTGAGGTGGGATACGGCGTTCCATGAATTGGCATCGCCATGGTCCCACTGCCATAGGAGGAGTACGAGCCCGTGGGGAAACTGGAAGCGACACCAGGAGGAACCGAACTAGCGTATCCTGATGAGGCATATGAAGTACCCGGCATCGGGGAGTAGCCTCCACCAGGGAGCATGATCGGTTCAGGAAGGCGGGAGCGTGATCGAGAATGGTGGCGAGAACGAGAACGATGGCGAGGATAAGCGAGTTCATCATCGTAAGCGTACGAATCATCATATGAGCCGCTCAATCCGTAGCGAGAGCGAGAACGAGAACGAAAGTCACCTCCCGCTCTGTCTTGGTTCTAAGGATGTCATTTAGGATAGACTGACATGAAATGACAATGGCAAACCTCATAGAAGATAACAGAGGCGGTGTCAGCGGCCGCCTCTGACGCCGCCCTACGAGCGTGATGATCCATGTGCCTTCCTGCGTACGGTAGCAAACGGGTTGCTACAAGAGATATTTGAATATGCAGTACTGAAAGGAAAATAAGAGGGATTACCTTCAGCAACAGCGAGGCCAATGAGACCCTCTCTTTGCCTAGCAATGTCGCCGCTTAGAGGCTCATATATTGAGCTATTGTGAATCCACGTGCGATACGCTTCGTATGCAGCGGCATGACCAATATCCTCAGGAAGCATGCGACTTAGCTCGCCCTGAATGGTGGGATCGAGATCTAGGTAAAGATAAAATCGAAAAGGAAACTTACGATGCCACCATAGGCTCGGCGGTGCCAGTGCTTAGCTTCATGAGTGCCAACACCAATATCACCCATCATAGATTCTGAATAGCCTCTTACACGGTTCCATGCATTGTCGAAGAGAGATCTGTGAAGAATAGTAGGTCTGGAGGATTTATGGCGGAGCATGGGAGAGAAGAGAGGGATGTATTGGGTGCTCACGGATCAAAATCAGGAGTCCTTGCATGAGCACGATAGAAATCCATGCCCCGCCCTGTTCAAAAGATGAGCGGCTGATTGTGGGAAGATAAGGAGAGAAACCTGCAAGAAGGTTGAGATTGAAAAGCTGGGGTTGGAGGAGGACCAAACTGATACTAGGGACGAGAATGAGGTGAGAAATGGGGGGATAAAGGGGATAATACCTGAGGGGTTCCCCATCCTGGCTGGGCTTGTTGGTAGTAGGCGTATGACATGTTTATAGCGTAAAGATCGGAGGAGGATAAGGTATTTATAGACACGCCAACCGCGTGCCAGGGTCATGTGCTAATACATGGGCCATCACGTGACATATATATTTTTCAATTCTCCTTTGCCATGAACGCTGCCTCCTCACTCTTTGCTAGCTCTCATTTCGATCCAAACGACTATGCAAATGCCGTTCTTGCTGGAGATCTATACCTTAATTTGTCTAACCCAGCTGCTACACGGCCTTTCGTCAAAGATTCGCCTCCAAAAGAAGATATTTCGGTCACCATTTCCAAACTGACCATCTCCATAGACGATGTAGCCAAGCAAATCAAGACAGTTGTACGCCGAATACCTTCGATTCTTGAATTTGCCTCTTTTTATTCCTCTCCAGGTCGCAACTCATCATGAGCATCTACTTTCCCAAGCCGCTGGCGCCAACAATCTGTCCGGGTCACTCGCATCTGTTCGGGGAGGTCTCAATGATCTCGAGTTTTCGCTTGAAAAGTAAGCTTTACGTGGTCATCATCGTCTCATACAATCTGGAGGGCGCAAATAGACTACGCCTGAAAATTCGTGTTCCATTTCAATCTCTTCAGGCACACATATCTTGCCAACAGAAACTCCAACTGGCCTCTGACGTTTTGCGTCGCACCTCTCGATTCGTGGTCTTGGCTCGGAGACTTCAAGCCCAAATGGCCGACATGAACGGCACTAATGTCACTGAAAGTGACAAACAGATCGTTTTATCAACCCCCAGGACTGATGAGCAGGGTCACGATATCGAGGATGAGAAAGAACGGACAATTGCTAAAGCCGCTCTTAGTATCGCAGAACTGGGCGAGTTCTAGTTCCTATGTCCCTATATTCCATATAAACAATCCGACTCTCTTCACAGTGGTATTGCTTGATTGTCCAATTAGTCAGAAATTTTCTCAGGACGAGGGACGCCAGATAGAAATGACATCTTTCGACGAGAATACTGGAAATACACGCCTTTCGGTCTCACTACGTTCTATCAACGCAGTAGCTGCCCACGTGCAGTTTATTGAAGGAGCGCGCATAACGGTGACAAATGAAATGGAAAACATGGTTATGACAGGCCTAGCTACCCTGGTTCGTAAACCATTCTTCGATTTACCGATTTAACTCCTGTTCTTCATATGTACAGGATCAATCGCTTCTGGCATCATCTCTTCAAACTGCTTACAATCTCCGCGTACTGTCTGATCTTGTGCAGAAGTTATTGCATGATCTTTCCCAGGCTGTTGAAGAGAGAATCCGTAGCGCTTTTGACTTATCAAAAATATCCAAGGATGCTTTATCCAAAGGTGCAGATCTTCTGACTTATCTCTACATGATGGAACGATAAATTGATGAAACGAGTTCTCACAGATCCAACATCGTCCCCTTCTCACCAATCTCCGACCATGTACCGTTCGCGGGTCAGAACGGAGCCAACAAATGTTACCGCCCCGCAATTTACAGCAGCACTCTGGACTAGACTTGAAATCATGATTGAAGAGATGGCCGATTGTTGTATGAAGGTGTGTGTTAGACGTGCCTATATGGCATCCTTTCTTCACTTTCTTTACCTTATTCGACGGGCGCTCAAACGTCTGCCATGTCAATTGTCGCCTGATGGGGAAAATGGTACGACTGAGCGCCAAGATTGAACGCCAGCTAATGGGTGCCACAAGCGCCCGCTCGACCTCGTGTCCAAGCAGGCATCAATGACCGAGAATACTTTCCGTTAACGATCATCTTCGTTTTTGGCCATAAACAATATTCTTTTTACTTCTGTGTGATCCGTGGTACTTTCTAATATTAATACACCCTTATCGAACTTTAGGTGTACACCCTAGAAAGGGTGCTTAAGATGAAGAAAGATACTGTTACGCACGTTGTTTTTCTCGATGAGGCTATGAAGGTAGATATTTCTTTATTTCCCACGACGGCTGGTCGCCAGTGGCCCAACACGTTACAGTTTGTTCGCAGTTTTTATTCACACCTTTTCCGCATTTGTGTAGTTTCTCGAAAACAAGCCAAGTGCTGCATTTTGGACATCACTGGGGCGGTCCTTAGAGAAGCACGCTCAAGATTCAGCGAAAGGCATGGATCTTTTCTCTGGGCCGGATCCCAGATCTGTTGAGCGTTAAATTGTTTGGAATCCTAGGTTCCACATTTCTTCAACAGACCCTTAGCGCTGGATACCCAAGGCTCTTGCGGCTCCTTCACGATTTTTTTGCCAAAATTGCAGTGTATACTGATACCATATACACCCAAACCAATCAAAGGTAAGGTTCCTCTCCTTTCCACTTATATATCCATTGAGATTAGTCCCGTTCAGCCCAGAGACTGTACTAATTCTACGTGCTCTCTCCAATTTCGAGGCGCTATACCTTTCCAGATCTTCCAGTAGGTTAAACGAGACAGTAGCGCAAGCATTCTCAGGTGGTGTCCGAGCACCTCCTGGATACCATGAAGGAATCAACGTCGCACGGACAGTAGCTAATGAGCTAGATTCAGCCAGGTTTGATCCTTTGCTTGTCAAATCTGTTGCAAAAAATGCCTTGTCAAGCCTGGATATGATGTTGTCAAGGTCAGATGCCATGGTATGAATTATACATTTCTCTTTTGCCCTTGATTCTCAGAAAGCCTAGGTAGTAAGAGATCGGTCGGCTGTGACATTGATCGGACCTGTGGCCACACCACAGCAGACATCTAACGGCCAATTAGCCACGTTTTTATATCACTGTTGGTCTCGGCTTGAAAAGCTCAAGGACGAGCACTCGGAAGCTGTATTTGGCACATTGGAACCTACCATAAAGGTCCTTCTGCTAGAATTACCCCCAAAGTTGATCGTTAACTCTTTTTCATCAGAACATGTATCAGGCTTATAACCGTTTGGTGGAGCCTATGATGACAGCTATAAGGCGCGAGCTTGGTGCAAACATTGATAAGCTTCATCGAGCGGATTTCGCTAGGGTCATGGATTCAGTGCCTGGGATGGGAGGGCCGAGCTTCTACATGAAAGATCTCGTGGAGAAACTGTCATTTATCAAAACTGAAGTATTAAGCAAATTTAATCTCGGAGATGCTGGCCGGTCATGGTTCGCACCCTTTCACTATTTCCATTCACGGTCACCTAATTTGATTTCTTTGTAAGGGTTTTGTCTATCGTCAAGTTTGTGATCAGAACTTTCGTATTGCATGTGTCAATAGCGAGACCGCTTGGGGAAGGAGGAAAACTTCAACTAACGAGTGACATGACAGAACTCGAGTTTGGATTGAGTGCATTCATGGCAGAGAACTTACAAAGTAAACGAAGCAGCGATTTAGACACCATTGGTGACGATTACCGAGCTCTGAGAGCGCTAAGGTTGGTGCTTCGTTGAACTTATTCACGCTTCTAAACTGACCAAAGAATAAGACATTTATTGTTCCTCGACAATGCTCAGTTGGCTATGCCTGAACAGACTACAGGTCTTTCTCCGCTAATTGTTCTACATCATATCCTAGTTCGTTCTCCTCTACCACTTCCTCATAATCTGCATGGATGGCAGGAAGCCGAATACGTTCGGTGGATAGACGAACACTCGGACAAGGAGGCGTGGACACTTATCGAAGGTGGAATTTCTCATTGGGAAAAGACCTCTAGGAGCGAAGGGAAAGACAATAAAGTAGCGAAGGAGTACATTGAGTTGGCTGAAAAAGTATTGCAGCCGCTTACCTAATGAGATATATAATTTCTCGAGTCAGCCTGAGACGCCATGTTCGTCGTTCGTGCTCGTTGTATCTCCACGACTTTTCGTATTAGGCCCTTTTCTTCTGCTGCTCGTCTTAGAAACGATTCGCCCCCAAAACCACCAAAACCTATCTATGACTCGACGTCAGCTCTCGATTATAAAAGGGCTCACAAAATTCGACCCCCCCCTTTGCCAGCCATGGATTTACCCCGCTCCAGGAGCGCAGAAGAGGCCGTCACAAATATACTTTACAATACGCCACCACCAAGCTTGCAACCTTTTAAAAAGTGTGCCATCTTCTCTGCATCTCACATAATTTCAACATCTCCATAGGCACGTCCTCAACTGCCTCGTACAAAACGAGCCTGGCGTTCTATCTCGCGTCTCTGGAATTCTCGCGGGTCGTGGGTTCAATATCGACTCTTTAGTTGTGTGCCGAACTGAAATACGCGACTTGAGTCGCATGTGCATCGTTCTGAGTGGTCAAGATGGAGTTGTTGAACAGGCCCGGAGACAGCTTGAAGATCTTGTATGGTCATTCACCACTTGACATATACCTTACCTGATGTTATTCAGGTTCCAGTCTGGGCCGTTCTCGATTACACGGAAACGCGCACTATCGCGCGAGAGTTACTTCTTGTAAAAGTATCGATCCTTGGACCGGAATATCTTGAAGATCAGCTTGTGGGTGGACCATCACACGACCCCCGTGTTGCCAATGAGCCCACACTTTCCACGCCTCCCAGGGCAGAGCGCAAAAGGACTTTTGCGCATCACTTTGAACATAGCGCCGACCCTGATCAACTTTCCGAGTCAAACACTATGGCAATAACACCTTCAGAAGCCCTTCGCCTCAAACATCAACATATGCAGTCCATCTCTGTTCTTGCGAACCAATTCGGTGCTAAAATAGTTGATGTGAGCGAACACAGCGTTATCGTGGAATTAACAGCGAAGACCTCAAGGGTGGAGGCGTTTTTAAGTCTGGTCAAGCCGTTTGGTGTTCTTGAGGCCGCTCGAACCGGTAAGTCGTATGTCCGCCCTCTAACGGAGTCTCATGATAACTTGAAAGGCTTGATGGCCATGCCGAGAACACCTATTACCACATCCGGAGAAGAAGACGAAATTGCGTCAGATTTGGGCGGAGTCGTCGATGCCAGCCTTCTACCCCCTGGATAACCTAGTCTGCCAGCACCCTCAAAGCTATCAAGTACAATAGATTATGCACGGGTATTACAACAAATACAAAGATGCTCAGAACTACACGAAATACAACATCTACATTGCACTGATAGACCAACCAACGTGTCACAAGCCTTGCTAACCCAGATAGCCCAAGCTACCGTACCTTAGACGGTTGCCGTACGTTTGAGGCCAGAGCGTTATTAAGCTGGTCGATCCATGTGGACGCCAGGTCTGAGTCTGCAGCTGCGTAACTATAGGCTTTTGATGACTTCATAAAATTAAATGAGGTGGTGAGAAACCTTTTGGCAGACATGAACGCACAGTAAGCACCACAAATTCTCGTTCCCCCTTCCGTTCCACACTGGCTACAATTCCACGAGACTCCTTTTCTTTGTCCTTCTCCTTTAGCTTCTCTGAAGCCCGCAAAGCCAGTTCAGACTTGATTGAAATGCCGCCTAGTCCTTTCGATCGCTGCTTCAAGCATACAAGTCGTCTACTAGTAAGTATCAGTTCCCGGGTCTTGGCTTTGCTGGGAGGGACAGGCAGAGGAATAAGCCTGCTGGCACGTCTTCTTAGAGATCGCGCCTCTACAGTAGACTTGAACAAGACAACTTCGGTATCTGGAAGCCTCAGAATTGTTGCACTGCATACTCTAGTTAAGTATGGGATGATTGTGAAGGATTTGAATGTAACCCACTAATTATCTGGGGTGCCGTTGCCCTGTACTGGCGACATGGCCTGATTTCTACCACGCTCTTCCTCTGGCACGGCGGTCTGCTCTTGCTGGTCTGTCAACGATCGTTCTGAGATACTTGTGGACTCAATCCCACGGATGTCAGGACCCCCTTCCGAAGAACTGGATGGTGGGGATCCTGAGAAAGAAGTACTTGGCATCCCCTCCCCCGCCTCTATGAAATTATGAGTTGGGATGTGCACAGCCGTGTCTGTGCCCCGCCTTCGTTGAACGGGTCGAAGAATCTCACCCAACGGTCCGATATCTACCTCTGGACGCGGTCCACCAGTTTCAATGGTATTGAAATATCTGCTGGAGCGCCGTTCGTAGGCAGGAGTTTCGCAGTCTGATGCCCATTCGAGTTCATCATGATCGGAAACTTCGCTGCCAACAAGCTCATCCCATGCAGCACCCACATCATCCCAATCGTGGTCGTGTCCCATATCAGGAGGATGCACCTTCTTTACTAGACCAGGTTCGAGGGTAGGGGGAGGGTCTATCCAAAGGGTTTTCCAGTTTATTGTAGCGAAGAAGGGGTGAGAGCGTAATGCCGGCATATCATTACTGGTTCCAGGAGGGCCAACGCCCAGACGCTGGGTAGGATCACGAACCTAGGAACCACAATCTTCAGTTTACATATAAGAAAGGAGATGGCCACTGCACTAGAGCGTACCAGCAGTCTTTGTATCAGATCTTGGGCTTGAACATCAAAACCTTCTGGGAAGGTATATTCAAGCTGTTTGATCTTCTGGAAGGTGAGAAATTCAGAGAGACCTTGGAAAGCAAACCTGCCAGCAATCATCTGGTATATTAGACAACCAAGAGCCCAAAAGTCGGAGCTGCTTAGGCGATCAGCCCCCGGCTCCACAAAGAATGAGAAACAGACCTTCTGCTAGTCTCCTTTGCCTCGATAAGTTCTGGGGCAATATATTGAGCGGTCCCGACCCATGTTTCTGCCTTTTCCGCTGCACGATTGCAATATATAAGAGATAGAGGCGCCAATACTTTAAAACTTACCGAGTGTCTCCAGAATTTTACCGGTGCCAAAATCAGTAATTTTTATACGGAAGTCATCATCTAACAACAGATTCTCGGGTTTTAGATCACTAAAATGCCATCAGCATGTCTGTAGATATAGCCGACAAATTACATACCGATGAATGACCCCCTTTGCGTGCATATGGTCAATCGCATCTACAATTTGTGCGGCATAATATTGAGTACATTTTGTGGACAGAGAGCCCAGCTTTGATATCAAGGATTGCATTTCTCCGTTTCTGGCGAGGTCGATGACAAAATCTGTTAATAGGGTCGGGACTTGTCTTCGAGTTACAGAAAGGATAGATGAACATACACAACCGCCACTCGTCCTGGAAAGTATAGAACAGTCGAACGATCCCAGGGTGCCCAGCAAGTCTCACAAGAGCATTCTTCTCGGCGAGTGCGATGAGCATTTTTTCTTTTTTGATAAGGTGTGCCTTCTCCAGAACTTTGATGGCATACTGCTGGCCAGTGCGAATGTGGGTAGCATGTTTTACCTGCCTTGTTGTATGGGTTACGAGGATCCTGAACGGTAACGGAACAACGCACAGTGGAATATGCTCCTTCGCCAAGCAGAGCACCGAATTTAAAATCGTCTACTGTCGCAGCGGCGTTCCTGCCGCGTGATTTGGAACGAGATTTGGCGCTTGAAGTGAGAGTCCTGGAACTCGTGGACATTCCGAGCTCTTGTGCAAGGTAAGAAGGGGGGATTGAGGCGCGGGGGGAACGAGAACGAGGGCTTTGAGAGCGGGGGGCAGAGAAGGTCCGAGCAGGACGAGGACGAGGAGTTGTCAACAATAAGGAGGTAGGGCCAGAGTCGGAGCTGGATGTAGAAATAACAGAAGCATTTCTGCTGAGAGCAGATAGGGTCGCAGGTAAGGTAGAATCTGGGGACAGAGGAGATATTCCTGGAGCGGTAGCTGGCGTGAATGGTGCACCGTTCGACGTCGATGGGGTATTAGATGCAGGGATGGCGGTTGTTTGATTATCGGTTCTGGCATCACCAGCTCTAAGTATATAGGCTTCTTTATTGTCAGTTTTAAGCATTCAGAACAGCATTCAGTAAGGCCGCTATGAAACGGAATATGGCCTGGACGACGAGCCCGATGACAGGGGCTCAATAAGCGGAGCCTGCCAAGCTCGACGTCCACCCACAACGGATGTCAAAAAAGGAATATATTTCCCACATTATTCATTCAGTTCAGATTCAATACAACTACTCGTACATGTAATAAGGTTAAATGCAACACAGAAGATTCAAGAAAAACTCCGGAAAAAATGCGGTAGATGAGCAACAAGTGAGCAGGTCCACCAGGGGAATGTGATTCTGGCCTATGATGATGTTTAATAGCAACAAACGATAACGTATATGCAAGCGAGAAAGCAGTAGGGCTAAAGGAAAGCACGCGAAAGCATTGGATTATTAGTAGAAAGGTACCCTTTGACCATCCTATATAGCAGGGACGCCCCATGAGCGGGGCGGACTGACGTCTAAGGGCGAATCTGAGATTGCAAAGGTCGACTTCCAACTCCCTGCAACGCGGCGAGTAGATGAGTGTGCTGCGCCCGCAGGTGGTAAGTAAGGAGTAGATTGCAACGTTTCTGACGTTTGATCGAGCAGCTGAGACGTTGATGGTATGTTGGCTGGAGAAACCGCTGAATTCGAGTTAGGAACACCGTCGAAGTTGATAAAATCCTCCGGATTGTAGATGTCATGGTCCAAGGACGAATTAACAGTGTCGCCGGAGAAGAGGGTTGCATAGTGGGCAGCGTCATCAGCTGGAGACATGCTGTTTGCCTGAATAGTCTGTGAAACCATTGTCGAAGACTCTGTAAAACTAAACCTAGAAAAATCCGGGATGAAGCTTGAATTAAAGGGATACGGCGCCGGTTGTCCCATCGAGACTTCAATTTCACCAGAAGGATTGGTGATTAGGGCGCTTGCATCGAAATTATCAAGCTGGAAGATCGACGGATCTCCTGTGGCCGAAAGTAGTGCTTGCATTGCCTCATCGAATGCTCCAGGCTCATTAATCCAGCTGCAAACATTTTGCAGCGCGATTGGTTGAAGATCAAATGAAACGAAATCCTGTGGTTGTTTGAACAAGATGTTGAATAAAGAGGAAGACATCATACCGAGGTTGTAAGGTTATCTCCCGGCGTATGTGGCATACTGTACGAGTCCCACAGGGAAACGGAAGGTGTCATCGCGTTCGATGAAGATGAGGATGGTGGCGACGCGTCGACCAACGGTGGCCACTGGTTAGAGATTGGGGTCGTTAAAAATGCCAGGTTTGTTTTGGAATGAGATGTAGTGGAATTTGCATCAAATGATGACGGCGACGCGGTCAAAGGAGAGGGAGCACGGCTTTTGTCTGGAAATGGAGGCGCCTGGTTCGAAGGGAGTATCTGAACTTCGCCTCCTTGTACCTCCGGATAAAAATCATTCTCAGTGGGAGAGGCCGCTGCTGATAGCGGGGGGGAGGGGCCAGCAGGGCCAAATCGCGCTTCGGGATAGTAGGATGGATTATACGAAGGGTTGAAGACGAGGTGCGGAAGGGGTTGAGAGTAATTACTCGTTTTCTGTGCCACTGTAGGGGCAACAACGCGAGCGCGGGTGCGTTTTGGCTGGCGTTCCTTCTCTTGTTTCTTTTCTAAACGCTGACGCTCTTTCTGCTCCTTGCTTTTGGGCTGAAAACGATAATCAGGGTATAGACGGTGATGTTCTGCCTTTTTTATTTCTGCGCGACGTTCATACTCAGCACGCGTCGCATCCGACTCGTTTCTCCACTGTTCTGAAATTGCCTTGGATACATCTGACTGGGTCCTCACTTGACCAGGGACCGGGGGTGGCATTTCGCGTACTCTGTCGGAACGATACAGGATCCATGCGTTTGGAGGTCGCGGGGGTTGTTCAACAGCAGAGCGGGTCCGTGTAGCAGTGCGGACAGGGCCTGTCATGACAGACGGGAGGAGAGTACTGAAGAATGGAGAAGGTGGGCGACCAAAAAGCTTCGAGTTGCCGTGGGTGTTTGTAGGTCCATATTTACATTTGTTTTTTCAGTGGCCATTGTCAAAGCAAACCTCCAGCTTTGGCTGATGGTGCTGTATCAAGCTCCAGGCTTTGGGGTTTCAAGCTTTGAAGCTTTAAGTGAAGCACTGCAGCGTGTCGATGCATGAATAGCATCTCCACGACCTTGAATTCTGAAATTTCATGTCCCAAGTTTTTTTAATATTCACCATCATATCACGTTCAAGTTCATTCAGCCAAGATCTCAAAGTCAACGATACATTGATATGTAAAGACCAGAACATTGCAGCAAAAGCGAGAATGAAATGGATGTTGGTACACATGTTTCACGACATATAGTTGAGACTAGGAAGGAAGCCAAAGAAGAATGCTCAAGAAACGAGTGACGCCGAGAAGGAGAGATTGGGTCAGTGAACCCAACAAGCTGCAACTAACAACCCTTTAATAGTTGTTGCCGTAACCTTAACAAAAAGTATCGTCAGCTACACATATAACAACAATGGAATCACCGACCTCCTCCTCCTCCTCCTTGATATCCGCTTTGGCCATAGCCGCCACCATATCCGCCGCCACCTTGACCACCGTAGCCGCCTCCTTGACTGTAGCCCCCTGATGGATATCCACCTTTATACTAGATTGGGTGAGAGGCCTTATGAAATTCGTTTAAATACGCACCGCCACCCCCATAGCCACCTCCACCTTTACGCGTTAGACTGGGTTAGATCATCTACTGACTAATAGTTCGTATACGCACCACCCCCGCTGTAGCCTATAAAATATGATCAACTTCACGACTCATTCAGGACGGGAATACGCGAACCTCCACCTCCACCTCCACCCCCACCCCTAGCATTAGCAAGATTTACTTTGATGCGTCTCCCATCTAAGTCTTGCTCGTGTAAACCATTGATAGCAGCATCGGCTTCCTGACTAGAGCTAAAAGTGACGAAACCGAAACCACGGGAGCGACCAGTGTCGCGGTCGCGCATAACGATAGACTGAACACACATATCAGCCAATCTCATCTTACACAGTGCGAGACGTGTAGAAGCAGTAGAGTAGAAGATAGGATCGCGCACATCAAGGACCTGACCAAAATCGGAAAATGCCTATAATTGAGAACATGTGTGATAAGAAACTATCAAGAGCGACAAGAATTGGAGCGCAAGGCATGCAGTCCCAACGGTCAACTGACTTGACGTAACGTGTCGTCCGTAGTGTTCCAACTCAAATTACTGTGCCAAGTTCAAAACCACTATTAGTTCAGCTTTCCCATTAACCGGGAGAGCTCGATCGACGACCAATACGACAGCACAGACTGACCCAACATAAACCTTTGCAGACATGACGATGATTCAGTACAAACAGGGACCCTGAAACGAAACCGAGACCGAAAACTGTGGCAAGCCAAACGACAATGGTGGTTAAAGGGAAAAGAAAGAAGGCTTTTTGTGATGGGAGCAAATTTATATAGGTCTCATGGTTTTCGGGCTCCGCTCTGTAGGGCCGGCATAGAAGCCGTCTCAGTATGGCCTCAGGCCAGTCCAGGTGCTCTCTGCAGCGTACCCCATGACTATGCATGGCTGATGATAAGACGCATATAGATATGAAGACATGCAATGAAATGCTATCAGAAAGTAACTCTAATGGGCTCGAACATTACTATTGGCACTACTCAAAACAAATGGCGTGATGGTCGTAAAGTCATGATTGTGACAATGGGAGGTATCTTCAGGTGGAAGCCTTCCTACTCTTCTCCTTCTGCTCCTTCTTGTCTTTCTTCTTCAACTTTGCCTTGTCATCACCTTTGATACTACCGGCGGGACTTTCTGTCCTTATGCTACCTTCCGTTCTGCCCTCTGTCGAAACCCTAGGCGAGTTATCACGTTTGAGGCTGGGCAGTATTGACGTAGAACTTTGTCGTCTGGTCGTAAGAGAAATCCTTCGAGCAAGGCGTTGGAAATTTTGCGATGATATACGCTTTCGTTTTGGCTCGCTTTCGGGATCAGGTGTTCCTGTTCTCGGTGGATTTACGTTCTCTCCAAATGTGACGGCAGGCCCTTGGGCTGGAGCTGCAGCGGGCTCTGGAGGTGGTGGTTGAGATGAATCACCCTCTGTTGTCGGGAACGTGAGGGGCTCGGCGACGACGGGCTCGGAGGACACGGGAGCATCAGTAGAATCACTGGTCACAACCTCGGCACCGACTGGGTCTGGTTCCGAGGTTGGGAGTGTGATATGGGCGGATTCCGTATGACCTTGGTCCTCTGCAGGGACTGCAGCCGCTGAAGATGGTTTAGGACCAACGTCGGCTGAAAAAATGACCGCTGGAGAATATGGTAACGGGAAAGCCGTGTCTTGTTCCCCTTCCTGCTCAGAGGCTATAGGCTCCGGGTCATCTACAACATAACCGGAGACCTCTCCCTTTATGCTTGTGTCTTCGACAGATTGCGCAGGGTCGTCTGACGACACTTGGTCTGCCCACATCGAGGCGAAGATACCGTCTAGGGCGAGCAGCGCTTTGTGGCTGCCTTGCTCAACAATCTGACCATCCTTCAGAACCAATATCCTGTAAAACAACACCGTCAGCTGATGGCGAAACTCCGATCATAACAACATACACATCGACGGAGGCAATAGTCTAAAATGGCCCCAAGGTATTAATTGACGAACAAAAAAAACAGTAAAACTAATACTGACAGATAGGCGATGAGCGATGGACAAGGATGATCGGCCTTTCACGAGGTTCTGCAAAGCCTTCTGGATGTCCTTCTCCGTCGATGTGTCCAATGCACTGACGGTGAAATTCTCATCAAATGTCACAACGAAGTTAAGGCCAGACACCAACCTAGTAGCTTCATCAAGGAGTAAGATTGGGGGGTTCTTCAGCAACGTCCTCGCGATTGCAACTCGCTGTTTTTCACCACCGCTCAATCTGACGCCCCGTTCTCCGACTTTGGTGTTATATCCTTAACAAAGTCAGCACAACACCACTTGGTTCAACCGAGCTACAGTTACCATCTGGGAAGCTGATGACGCGTTCGTGCATCTGGGCTGACTTTGCCGCAGCCTCGATTTCTTCAGGAGAAGATCCAAATTTGCCATATCTGCCAATACCGCGGTACATAAAATGCAACCAAACGTTCACACTAGCGCAGACGCACCCGATATTATAACCGATGCTCGAGTTGAACAAAACAGGATCCTGGGGTACAACACCGATAGCTTGCCGCAAACTTTTTTGCGTCACATCTCTACCAAAGAATGTGAGATAGCACGTAATTACATTAATGAAATCATTACCGGATATCCACGCCGTCAATGAGTATTCTGCCTTCCCCTTCATTAAGGTCGTAGAATCTATAGAGGAGGCGCAGTATGGTAGATTTCCCGGCCCCAGATTCACCCACAAGAGCCACAGAGGATCCTTGTGGCACTTTGAAAGAAACACCATTCAACGCAGTGGTTCGCCCATCGTACGAAAAGCTAACATTTTCTGAGTATTTTAAGTTAAGAAAGGATTTTAGAAATATTAGTTTGACCGACCAAATTCAATTTCCCCGTGGTTAACGATCAAGTCTTGGGCATCTGGCTTATCATTAACTTCGGTAGGCTCATTCAGCAATGCCAAGAGCTTTTCTGTATCGATTAATGATTGGTTAACAGATCGGTAAATATATCCAAGTTGATTGAGTGGACTGTAGAGCTTTAAAGAGATCATTGTTTTAATAGCCCGAGATGCTAATTGGCACACCTGTGCAAGATAGGTTATGAAGATGACAAAATCTCCCGGGTCCGACTCCCCCTTCGTGACGCGGAGAGCGACGATCATTGATCCAATGAGAAGGCCAAGAGTCTATGAAAAAACGTCAGAGCCATATAAGAGGGTTTTCCTTTAACAATTACGATGATGAAGTTTTGGACCAGGTTCAAAAGGTTTAGAGAGACTAGAGGCATCATGTAAAGACTGGCTGACACATAGCAATGTGAGACCGAACATACTGATAACCTTGAACTCCAATGCTTGATAATCCCTAATCGCAGCTCGATACCGTGCACCTTCATGTTCCTCTCCACCGAAATATTTCACAGTCTCGTAATTGAGCAAGCAATCCGTATGAATTCCGCGGGTTACCTGTGTGGCTTTGTCATGTATTCTTCGTCAAATACAGGCAAGGATGACTCACTACATCCCGCTCGTTCATTTGACGTCTGAGTTTAGTTCGCCACTGTGTTAGGACAACGCTTGCAGCAACTGATAAGCAAGTGAGTATTTCATGAAAGACGAAATGTTGACAGCAAGGTTACTATATGCAAACATAACGAAAAAGATGACGATGGCCAAAGTCCATTCGAAAAGAATGCAAAAGGCGACCACAGCGACAAGGATATCGATCAATGTAGGGATGATATTGAATAATATGAGCTGGGACCAAACTCAGATCAGTTTCACAGTCAACTATGGTATCTGGGCTGACCTCGAATGTGTGATTGATTGCAACCCCGCGGTCCAACACACGTAAGATTTCCCCGGTCTTACGGCGAGTATGCCAGGCGAACGATAGGTTCAGTAGATGATCGAAAGATAGTTGGGACATTTCTATCAGACGGGGAAGCGACATTAGACTTGGTGTTTGTACGAATTGTCAGAACCTCTGACCTCCATCGGAATATTGCATAACAGGAGCCCATAGAGACTAGGAAATATGCCATGAGTCCAGGATAGCAGATCATAATTGATTAATTACATCGCGTATGGCTGCAAGGCCCCCGCTACCTTGCAAGAAGCGTAGCGCGACGTATCCGAATAAGAGAGGCCATGGTGAACGTTCGGAACGTCCTTCGAATACACGAATAAGCTCCCCAAGTGCAAGCGGTATAGCAAGATTGATGACGCGGCCGAGAAGTAAGATTATGATGCAAAGGGACTGCAACAGATCAGGATATGTGGGGTAGAAGGATATTAAGACTGACCGCAAGTAGTTGAAGATAAGTGCTTTTCGAAGGCCATAGGTATGGCGAGAGACGCCGAATCCGTCTCCAAATTTCAGACCAGGAGGGATCCAACACGATTTCTGAGTTAGCATCAGACTATGGATTACATCAGCGAAATGCTCAGAAGAATGAGAGAAGTGTGGCAGAAACCTTGGGATCAGGAGTAGTCGAGGGAGCCGGGGTAGCCGTTCGAGTGACCGGGGCTGAGCGTTGGAGATTTGACCGTGTCGTGCGGAAAGTCCCATATTTGCTGGTATCACCTGACAAACCAGCAACTGCAGAGAGGCCAGTGGAAGGTTGAACGTTTGATTCTGGAGAAAGAAGAAAGGAAGATGGGGTGGGTGAGTGCACCTCGACGTTTCTATCGTTTTGGATAGCGGTGTAGACGACTGGGGGTAGGAGAAGGGCAAAAAGCAGGGGTCCAAGAAGTAAGGCGCGGAAAGTGGGAAATGCGAGGTGGAGCAATGACCTGATTGGCAAATGAGATGGTGCTATGATGGGGAGATATGAATGAATGAATGACAGGAAGAGACGATGAATTTGACAAGTCTTACGGTTTCGGAGGGCCTGCATGGATATGGCGAGTAGGATTGCTAGTGCAATGTCCAGGCCTAACGCTGTAGTGATGACTAGCTTGATGCGTTTTAGAAACCAGACGTCAACGCCTTGGATATCTTTCCATGTACCGAGAGCTGCCAAACCAGCAAAAGCAGTGAGGCCTAGAAGAGAATTGATCTCGATGGCAGAGTTAAGAGGCCAATATTTATCGAGAACAGCATAAATGACGAAAGTGAGACCATCTAGAAGAAAAGACAAAGCAGAAAGGGAAAGGAGGGATAAGATGAAGGCACGACGAGGAAGACGAGTAGCGACGACGACAGAAGTGATTGGAGAAGGGGTGCTCGGGATAGGAGGATGAGTGAACAAGAGAGAAATAGTGGAAAGCAAAACAATTGCTGGAGAAATTATTCTGAGAATAACAATGGCAGACTCCATCGTCGTCGAGGCTTGCGACTCGAATCAAAAACAGTTTATATTTGTCAAAACACGTGTTATGTGACGTAAACAATCATTGATAAGGCTAATACTTATAACTTGGAATTAGTAAATTAATTGTATTCAAATCAAGCCACCCACCCTCAACAGTTCCTCTAGCTGGTTTCTAACTTTTTCTACTCTTTCCCCTTGACACCCTACCATCCCCCCGTTTTGAATCTTCATCACCTTCCTAGCTTCTCGTCCAAACTCATATGACTCCGACACCGTACCATCAATGTTCGCATGATGGGTGTTTACCGCCGTCCCAGTGCGAGTAGGTAATAACGCGCTGACGTCCACTTCAGACGCACTAAGAAGTGCTAGGTCATGGAGGATATTTCCTAGTGGTAATGGTTGCAACTCCTTTGCCATGATATATGATGGTGACCGTAGTATTGACTAGTGTTGATTGGATGCTAATACTACATGCATTACAAAACCCCGTGACTTCGCTTCACTCATGAAAAAGGTCAAGTAAGTCGTCCGAAGGCAGCGTCAAAACCCCGTGTTCGCTATCGGATAAGCATATATCTCGACCCTGAGTTGGCTTATCGTGAAGGACCGTCCGTTCCGAGAATGCGTTGGTGAGGAGAGATGTAAAATTCAAAGTCGACGATCGATGCAAAGGTCCACCTCTTAGTGACAAGCACCTTCGCTCTACCGACGTGCGACGGAGATCGAGGGAGCGATGTTCTGGAAGATTTGGCATTTCAACCTTCCTCCTCTTCTTTCTTTGGGATCTGTGACCATTGTCTCTGCGGACCCAGCACCCAATCGTAGCCTCCCACTGCCATTCGCAACTTGACTCACTGGCGGTGCTGCCCGAGGCGTCATTGACCTCGGCGTGACCACTCGAACTCTGGCGAGTTTCTGGGGACGGTGCACCAACTCCGAAACACCTCTGTTCCGCATCATCCACCAACTCAATCAAGCTATCTCGATACGCTCTGATTTCGTTGATCCCATTGCTCGATCCAAAAGGTTGTTCAGATGCCAGACATTCAATATGACGGAGTGCACAGGCCCACAACGACGATTCTAGACGTAGGAGATCGTGTAAGCGCAATGTCATGGCAAAAGATCGTAATTTGTTTTGATCGATACTCAAACTCGACTTGGATAGGGATTTTGTAGCCAGAGTAACATACGTGGATGATCGTGGTGTTATCTCTTTCAATTTCTTCACGATCCGGTCCTTCTGCGAGTTGAGGATGAAAGGGGACGATAGCCAATACGTAGCCAAACACACAATAGATCCTTGAACGTCCGCATGAAGATTATCGACGTTGTCCACAGTGCAAATGTCATGGTATAGATTAGAAGATAGGCTTGACTCCAGAAAGGCATACACAGCATCAGAGTTTTCCGTGCTTGATTCTTCAGCGATGATACAATGCTCGCAGGCAACTTTGAGCCACTGTTGTACTCGGGTCCAAACCAATACTAAATCGTCGTGTTGCTTCAACTTCGTGGTCCTGACCATCCGTCGATTCGAATGGTTCAACTCCAAGGCCATGCTTGTACAGCCGCCCGCCAATTCCACGAACAAGGGGAAATCGCTACCGCAGATGGCCTTTGCGAACTTATGTACTGCTCTGCACCCCCATGCTTCTCGGCTGTGTACAGCGCGCAACGCTTCAGTCAGGATTCGACAGAATGCTCGATCACGAAAGCCACCGCCAATCCAGCGCGTGTGAAGCTCTAAGAGAAAACCGGAATGTGCAGGGTGGCATATAGGTGGTCTTGCATCGGCGGATAGGGGCGTCAACGCCACAAAAAAAAGTGCACGCAGAACTGTATTTGATTCGTATAAAAGGCCATGGGCAAGGGTGACATCGAGGAGAATGCTCAGAAGGGTGGGATGATGAATAGTCGTGTTGAGTACAAGATTGATTGCATGCGCCACTAAAGCGAACCTGTCCTGAGTATCAATACCATAAACAAGAAACTTATATGGCATAGTACATGCCTCCGGTACTGAAGTGGCACGGTTTCGTAAATGTAAATATCGTTGAAGATATTTGCATGCTCCACATCGTCGTTATTCATGTCCACCTCATATTGCATATTCTCGCCAACAACAATGGAGCATATAGCTGCAAGGCTCATGACGCGTCGCATTCCGGCCGTGTGTGTTTTGCTGACAATCTCCTGGAAACAGTCGCGCACGGCATATACTTTTCTGGATATTTCTAGGTTTTCTATGTGATGCTTATCGAAATGGATCCGTGCGCTCGTATTCATCGGTGGCTGAAGAACGGAAAGAGGCGGAAAATCGTGGACGTCCGTATGGCTTCCAGAGTACGTGGCGCGAATGCCCGATCGGCATCTATCTGCAGCGCAGTAACCAGCCAAAGAAATACACCTACTGCGCAGCGGCCTCAGAAGCCTATTTATGCGACTTGTACAGAGTTTCGGGGCATCAACTTGCCTCATCGTGATTCAGGCGTACTTAGTACGAGCTCGAGAAATAACTAGATCATGTGACCGTTCCAATGCCCAGTCATTTCACCTACGTATCATGCTGCGTCCGTACCCTATGATAATCCAAGTATATATATTTCCACCATTCCAGAACTCGAAAACCCGTAAGAAATACGTGCTTTAGGCACTACTGTCACCATTGCTATCGCTTTCATCATGCCCCCATACAGCAAAGGCTCGACGACCGGGCGCGTGGTAGTCCACCGACCGACTTCGAGTCTGTCCTCGTGTTCTTCCGTAGGCCACAGTGGATGCAGTTGGCGTTTTCACCGTTTCCACGTCTGCTTCCCTCCCGCTCGGTGTTCTGCGAGGGTCAAATATATCTCTTCCCCCTAGACGGCGCGCGACACTGAGATGCTCGGATTCAGATAAATCGGATGATGTTCGTGGCTCCAAAGCAAATTCGACATGCCGAGACGAAAGAATCGGAGGAGGGTGAGACTGAGGATCCGCATAGCGGCTAGGGGAATCGACGCCAGAGCGTAGGCCGGAGGAGCGCGAGCGAGAACGCGATTTCGACTTGCGTCTGCGATCACCTTTGAACACAGAAGACCTGTGAACATCCTCCACGACCATGTGGCATGCTTTCTCCTGTTTTTCTTCTTGAAGAGTCAGGACGTTGCTGATTGTCATTGAAGCTAAAGTAGACGCCTCTGCCGACGAATCATCAATGTCAAATTCATCATCGTCTTCGTCCGATACCTCATCCTCTTCCTCGTCGTCTATAGATTCCTGGAGTGGTTCCCGAGGGCTTGATTTCAACTGCTCGGCAATCGCATCGTCCTTGCTCAGCTTCTTCGGTTTCCTTGGATCCTCCTCGACGACGACAAACGACTTCTGTCGCTCGCGTTCGTTCCATTTCAGAGTACGCGATATAGCATGGAACCAGTCCGTTGATTGGTTATCTGCACAGACAGTAGGGAATGGATATTTGGACGCAGTGACTTTTATATGATCCCCCTCTGCGGAAATGAAGTGAGGTGGTGTCAACACGAACGCTGTAGTGACCTTACGTTTAAGTTCAACACGGCCACGGCCATCAAATGAGGCCCAGGCAGTACTCCGAGAATTATAGGGCACACAGATACGAAGTTCCATGCTATCTGGCAATAACATAGGACGAAAGGACAGCGTATGTGGACAGATGGGGGTGATCAACAGAGCGGGGATCTCCGGGTGGACAAGAGAGCCACCAGCAGACAACTACAACGTAGGGAATCAGAACACCCATGTGCCAATGGGAATAAACATCATACCGAATAGGCGGTCGATCCAGTGGGTGTTGAGACGGTCAGGCCGTCTGCTTGTACTGTTGTCATATGGTGCTCATCACCTGAGAACAAGTAAGGAACCACAGCAACATCAGAACCATACACATACCGAAGAGCTCCAGAAGACTGACATACGGACTGGGGCCTCGGTCCACAACTAGGTCATTCAGCACTTCGAAAGTCTCGACAGGCCTTGTCGTAAAGCACATGATTTCCTTATCCTTGCTGTTACACCTTCCGTCCGCCATGGCATACCCGCCGCCCTCTAAGGCTTCCCATCCGCCCATCTCGACATTCTTCATCATGATTTCTCCAGTTTCTCCTTTCTTCACAGCCTTGCGTCTGCGGCCCTTTTCGCTGGCAACTGCACGATAAACTGTACATGTAAATCTCATTCTCAGATTGACGCGAATGCCAGAATCGATGGCAGAGTCCATCACTGCTTGGTGATCGGCAAAATCAAAATTGGTAAGAAATCCCAAAGAACCCAGGGCAAAAGGGAGAACGGGAGGCACTATGCGTTGGAATAACCACGATGTAAATAGCACGGTGCCGTCACCTCCGAGCTGTCATCATCCTTATCACCACCGAACGAGAAAGAATAGTATTATATTACTTACCGTGACGACGAAGTCAAAGAGATGGGGACTGTGGTTGCACATCCTACTCGTCCAATACCGTAATTGACCTTCTTCTCTGTCGTGGATATCATCCTTATGCGTTGAACTGGAAGAAAGGGAGGAAAGGGAATTGCTGCTTGACGTTCGGCGGTGTGGAAATGGGACGAAGAGCTCAGGGTAATCTCGCCGCATGCCTTCGGCGTCAAATCGGTTGGAGTGGCGCAGTTGATTGTCCACATAACTGATCAAGAAGTGAGAAGTATAACAGCGTATTCTACAATGCAACGCACACCACGAGTCCCCGGGTATATCCCCTCTGAGGCTTCAACATGAGATACAGCGCAAGCTCCCGAGTGAGATTGATTAGCCTGTTATCTCGGGCCTTGGTAACAATCAAGACGTTCTGGATATTAGATTGAATGCGAGCACGACCTATGTGAGCATGAGAAGCGGACCCTATGCTGTCGGCGATAGCCTCGAGCACTGACCGAGCTGTTTGCTCATCTCCCGGACACCAACAGCGGTTTCTGCCAATTGCTTCGTCAAGCTCTCCGCGAATCCATCCTCATCGTCAACATCACTTTCGATAGTTGAACTATTAGGACGAGTTATCGATCCTTGGTGATAAGGCGACACTCCGTTTGTATGCTGAAGAGACTTGGAAACTCCTACATCAGTGTCGCGAGATAAGAGGGGTTGTTTGTTATACAGCCATTCTGTTAAAGAAGCGCCTTTATCAAGATGAGAGTGAACAAAACAGGGGGACTCCATTTGTCTGCGATCGCCATGCACAGGCCGTGGAGAGGCTTGGGGTGATGGATCAGAGTCAGAATAGACAACGACAGGCGTAGTCGGCGGTTGCTCTCGGATTTCCCTCAACCCGGCGGTTTGTTCGAGTCGACTGGTACGAATGAAAGTAGGCCTGGTACTCCGCCTGGAAAGCGACAAACTAATGTTTGGAGGATTTGGGATTGGTTGGAGATGAGATTCAGACATGGTTAGTTGGCACAAGTTGAATGAAGCTATAAGTATGTTGGGCACTTGTCAGTGTGAGATGTAGCATGGTAACAGTAATCGCAGATTCCAAGTCGTTTACAAATCGTTTGTGATTTATCTACACGTCTATTAAAAGAACACTGTCTCTCGCAGCACAAACCTTTCCAACTCCTTGTAATCCACCCTATCTTTGGCCACTCCCCAAACCCACATGTCAAGCTCAGGTAGCCTGATGCCTTTAATCCACTCCAATAATTCATCATCCAGCTTGTGTGCACTTTCAACAATCACCTGACATGCATCGATGGCAGCGGCGCGCAGTATATAAGCTTGTTCCATTGTTAGCACTGGTCCTTCCCGTAGGGTGACTGCTTTCAAGTTGGGATCAGGCACATCCAGTAATGTTTTCAGTTTGTCATCCGCTCCCGCACCCGGGAAAAGGTAAGAGAGGGAAGGCGATCCAGAAAGATCTATGACTCCTAGATGTATGAGCATAGACGGCAAGACGTTATCCGCGAAGACAGGGCTGCTTGCAGTAGAGGGGATTGGGAAGGGAGGTGGCGAGATGGATCCAAATCGAATACGGATGGCGTGAATCAAGAAAAGTGCTTTCTTAAAACAATAGATAGCTATAAAATGCATTCTCAATGATTATCCAAAGTTGATTGCCTGGCAACTCACGCTTGCCCTTCACTGTCGCCATATCTTGAAATGCAGGGATTGCACGAACAAGCTACAGATGCGTCAGACAAAAACTGTATAGACTAATACAGCGTATGAGACCTCACACATTCCAAAACTACATCGAGCCTTGCATTATCGTCACAATCTCTGGTCTTGGCACTTTCTTTCAGTGATGCGGCTACGAAACTCCCTAAATCTGGATTGCCCATCTGGACTAGTCGCTCTCCAGTTTCATTCAGTGTTGTTGTGATAAGTTTCACGAGCTCGTAAAATGGCCCACCGAGTTCCCCGATACGAACCCCAGGGATACTCTCATGAGGCCGCTCAACGTGTATATTGAGCCTCATTAATTCAGCCACTTTTGAAGCTTTTATATCTTGGATTGCCTTTGCAGAGAGAAAATCTATACCATCGCTAGATGACGCCAAGTACAGAGAGAGGACGAATGCTCGGATCGAGTCCCATGCACCACGACCGGTCTCAACGTGAAGCGGTATGCGGTATCCTGAGCCAAAGTTCAGCAGGGAAAGAACGGCGAGAAAATTTAGTTCGTCGAGTGGTGAAGCAAAATTGAGGGGTAGCGCTAGCCCGTGAACAGCTGAAACACGTTTGAACGAGGAAGTGAATGAAGGAGAGAGCAAGAGACGCCTGACGGACTCTTGCCGAATCTGAAATGTAACTTAGTGGTATTCACATTCAAGAAAAGAGAATCCAGTCCGTGTGGGGTAAACCAGTACCATGCAGATATCGCATGTTTTTACAAGGCTGATGTTGGCCAGCTGTCAGGCATGCATGATTAATGCTGCACTGCACCATTCTGAACCAAACGAGGGTTTACCCCGATTGATACCATCATCGATAAACTTGAAGGTGTTGGACATGCATATGTTTAGTCCGACATACCGAGATATGTTCTGACTGACGCAAAGAACGCGATGAGTCGCAGATCGCCGGCACGAAGGACCCTGATTCAGGAAATGGTGTCATAACCGGGAATGCAGGAGAATTGTAAAGCGACACGGCCCGAGTCTGAACGATCACAATAGATCTGGAGCCTGAGCATGAGTTTAATCTACTGGAGGTCAACAAGCTGTCGACGAACCAAGAACAGGAGCGGGATCGGGAATACAAGTACTAATGTGAGATCAAATTCAAAAATAGGCAATCTTCTCACGATTAACACCTCGCATGTTCACGATTTAGTAGACAGCCCACACAGCTAGTTTCGTATCAGGACGACCATGACAATGCTGCGTGTATCAAGCTCACACGTTTTTGGACCACTTGTCTTACGGCGATGCCAATCCTCCGCCAGCTCGATAACATCCGAGCCTGACGCGACAGTGGGTAAGTGCTTTGGGCAATATACATTATTCCTATACACGTGTTGTTTGAAGACATCCGCTCGCGATTAATGACCGAAGTCAAATTGGCCATGAAGGTAAGGAGTCCAAATTCAGATATAAATTCAAGTCTGATCTTGATGTGACCCTTGCTACAGAACAAGGACAACGTTGCATCCACAGCCATTCGGGTACGTGGGCCGGTACACGGTTCTTTATGAGAACCCGATATGTTTATAACGTTCTTAGTCAGTTCTGTCCGAAGTATATGCGGAAGACAAAACATCTAGAAAACTTGTGCCAACTCCTGTTATAGTATGTCAGTTCCGGATCCCGAGACGCAAACCGGCTAATCGATATTCTATGTAGTCCAGGATCCTGCGAAAAGCCGTTATCCGCCGGGTAAGGAAAAGCGGCAATCTGTGATGGTGTATGCATTAATGCTCATGGAGAAGTATACAGACTGACGCTGCCACTAAATTTACGGAAGCCTCGAGGCTAGACCTTGCGGAGAAGGAACATCTTGAAGCAAAAATACTTTCTAAATTTTTACCCGCTCTTCTTCCCGAGCCCGCAATTGACCGTATGTTGACGGAGATCATCGTAGCTTTACCGGAAGGCGTAGACAAGCATAAATCTGTAGGCAGGGTCTTCAGAGAATTTTACTCCACGGTCGATCAGTCTACCGTGGACCCAAAGGAGGTGAAAAGGAGAGTAGCGGAAATATTGACCAAGTTTGATTAATGAAATTACAACATAATTGGGCAGATAAGACAGAACATTAATGCTATCAAACTTCATCGCGCTGCGTAGATGTGGAATTCGATGATCCAGGTTCTTCATTATTTACGACTCCGTTGGGCTGTGTGTCTCCCGGGCCGCTGCTGAGGTTCGAAGTAGAAAGGGTAGTTGGACGTGGAGGATGGTTGGTAGTTAGGTTGTTAATCTGTTCGTTCAAACTGGAGAGTCTTGAGTTTAGTGAGGGAATAGATGGACTCAAATGTTGAGAGGCTTGGGCAGCCGATGGAGATGGCAGGGCACTTCGCATGCGCATCAAATCATCGATGCAGCGGTAAACTGCCCCAGAAACGCCCTCAAGCACCCTTAATCGCTCGTCAATAGCTTCTCGAGTTACCCTGTCCATGGTAGCAAGTTGCTCGTCGGTGAGCCTAGGTGGTAAATGAGAGATGGGAATTTGTCGATGGGAATTGCTCGCATCTTCGCATTGAGAACCAGATGAACCTGGGAGTGATTGTTGTGTAGCACGTGGGCTAGCTTCGGTATTTCTCCTATGAAGAGTGTCTGCAATTACATGCTGATTATTCTCCGTTGGCGTAGAAGTAGACGGTGCTACGCCGCTACGCGGAGTTGTACCACTGGTTGCCTGATTGGAGTGACCATGGAGACCATAGTCATACAAAGGAATCAGATGAGGGACATCGATCACTTGGTTCGGAGACGAGTTGGCCAGGGAGGAGCTTTGCATTCCAGAAGGCAGGGTCGTTGGATCTTGCGGCGCCACTGAGACGGTGTCGCGCGGACTGGACGCCCTGCTTGTACTAGTATTATTCAACCGTCGTAGTGCAGCAAGCGCTGCTGCTTCACTCGGAGTCGTCGGAGAGTGTCTACCGTCATTTGAATTTGACAAAGGCTCCATAGAGTGCAATGATGATGATGATGCTGCTGGCTGCTCTGAAGTAGAGGGTGGGGGTGCTGGAAAGGTTGCACTAGCCTGAGGTCGATTATTTCCTGTAATAGGTCCTGACGTTCGAGGAACGTTCTGATGTTCCGCTGGGCCTGGCCAGTGCTGCCAGATTCCATCAGGACCGGGAAATCCCGGAAATGGAGGGGCAGGCTGCAATGGCTCAGGAGGGGGTTGCTGAGGTTGCAGGTTCCTTGGAATCTGGTACTGGATATGATACTGGATAACGACCCCCTGCGGCAAATGTCCAGCCAAAATCGCAGGATTTTGTACGGGAACGTGTTGGTGTGGTAACGGCACCTGACCTTGTGGAATCGGGGGTTGGGGAGGACCAAATAATCTACCCACGAGGCCGAGGGGATTACCTATGGGATTACGCATTCCTGGTTGATTTTGGTTTTGAGCGCCTATATTCTGCTGCTGAGGATCAGCTGGACCTGGGTCAGGACGTCCAGGGACCGGACTTTGAGAGGTGGACTCTAGAACAGTTCGACGACTTGCCGATCAAATCAGCTCAGGTGCTGACCGAGATTCTTAAAAGGCACAAACCATGTGGGGCAGCTTTGTTGGCGCTCAAGCCAAGAACGGAGGCAATGGAAGTGAAAAATATGGCCACAGGGTAATTTTTTAGGGGTAGTATTGGGACCGTCTGCATTGACAGGCGCTTGCCCTGCCTCATGGAGCACCATCTCGTCACGGCAGATGATGCAAGTGCGATCATTCATTGCTGTCATTTCGTCAGCAGTTGCATTGGGGTACCTTTGATCCATATTTCGAGTAGCCGTCTGGTATCGGTGGAGGGCACGTAAGCGTGAAACGAACGAACGAGCGGTGATATAGACATCCCGGACAATATTCAAGGGAAGGCCATAGAAGGTGATGATGATAGCAAAGAAAACGAGATAGGTGGTTAACTTGAAGAAATCTGACATCGAATATGGAAAGGGGCGCGGAATAGATCAACACAACGCACCTGTCGCCAATTCAATGTAGAATATCCACATGCTCTTGTTTTCCCAAGGAGGCGCATTTTCGCCTCCTCTTTGTCCTGCACGCCTAAGTTCATAGGCGGATAGTAAGTATTTGCAGATGGTGTTCAAGACGCTAGCCATCAGAATGCCATACTTAAACATTGTGAGCATCTTCCGTACATAGGGACTTATCTGGACGACTGACCTCGCTAGCGAAAAGTACCATACCGCCCACGCCATTCGAAATCGTATTCTCTACAGCGATTAGGAACAGCAGGAAGTCTGTTGCCCACAAGATGACAAAAAGAGCGGACATTCGAATATGAAAGAGAGGAGAAGGTCCGGGATAGGGTCTTTGGTCCATCTAAGAGATTGGTTTGTGTGCTGGCGAGATTAAGAAGACAGTTGACTCGCACCCATTCAATACGGTCCCCTGCAAGCCAATGGAAAGACTTGACAAATAACAAGAAACCAAACATCAGTGCGAATGGGATATCGAATTCATCGCGGAAGATGGTGAATGCCAAGAGAGACTCTGTGATAAAGAACCATAGACGATCATAAAGGCGCTTTAGGGAGATGATGGAGAGTCAGAATACATTGGTGACAACGGGAGTTGAAGCAGATACCTCGATTTCGTTGGGTCGTAAAGTGCCAAAAAAGATTCTTTGTACAACATGTCCACATAGAAGGGCAAGAAGAAAGGCGAAGTTGGCCAATACCTGAAATGCAGTTGAATTAAGAGATTCACTGAGCGAAAAACGAGGAGGCGGACCAAAACACTACGATTACTTTTAGAAAGGTAGATGGCAACAGAATAAAAGTTGCTATGGTTCTTCAAAGCATTGACAATGACAGCAGAAATGGCAACAGCAGAAACGAGACAGTATATGAGAATACGATATGAATTGAGAGAACCGGTCAAGGCATGTGTGCCTTGACGCAAGATGTTATGAAGGGGCATTGGCACGAACGACTCGGACTCAGTGGGAAGTGACACCAAACTATGACGTGTTACCATCAGAGTCACGTTCGCAAGAGGCGCCCAAATTTTTTTTTTTTTTTTTTTTTTTTCTAATCAGGCGCCTCATAGTATTATCGCCATTCGACGGTCAAAAGGCTATGCCTACATATACAGCACTTTCCATTATTAAGGTATCACCTGCCAACAATTCTCATTTTACTTTACTTAAAGTCATACCCGATTTGCTCCAGTTTTTTCCCTCAGCTCCACCCCGTGCTTCTCACAACTGAGTACGTTTTGGTGGTCCCCCCTTTTCCTCGCGCCCGGCATCGGTTGTCTTTCTACCTAGCTTCTACTCAGAATGTCTCTTCGTCGGCGCCCGTTGTCTGCTGACAAACTGGAAATGAAACGGACTGGCGCTTTACCCGTTGGCAGTTCCGAGGTCTCGGGAATAAAACAGCCTCCAAAGTCCAATAAATCGGGCCGCCGATCCTTTGTAATCTTGGTTGGAACTTTAGCATTGATCATTTACGCCTATCTTTCATCCCAATCCTCAACGGCCTTGTCCGATTCCTATGCGTTGTGTTCCCCGGACGGCAACAACATCTACACCGTCGATGAAAAGAATTCACAGACGCAGTGCATTGTAGTACACGGTTCGTACATTGTTGATACAGGTGCCCTCGGTAAGTCCTTGCAAGACTTACAGTGAGCGATCCCCTGACGTCTGGTGTAGAGGACGTCCAGGAGCGTTGGCATAGCCTCTCTTTGCAGGGCATTATACCTCCTCTGACACCCTTGGAGCTGCGTTACATCAAACAGGGGGCCATTGTTCTACCCGGGTTAAGTGGTCAGTCGACAATTTATACATTAAAACTTTATAATACGCTTATGTCATGCATCGTCAGACTCCCATGCCCACATTTTGGAATACGGTGCGACCAAGCAGTTGCCCCTCGAAGGTACAAAGACAATTCAGGGTGTGCATGATTTCTTTTACCGCTATATACTTTACCTATTTCTTCCACGTTATTAGATACTGTTGCACGCGTTCGGGAGTATATCTTGTCGAACCCAGATGTATACAGCGATATGTCCAAGTTTATTCTTGGTGGTGGTTGGGATCATACGGTCTGGCCATCGACTGGGTGGCCGACAGCGGTATGCCCTATGTTCCTTGTGTAGCCGGTTTTATAATGCTGATGTAATCATTTCATCGGGGTAGGCACACCTGGAAGCGGATCCCGTGATTCGAGGTCGACCAGTTGTTTTGCAGAGCAAAGATTGTCATGCACTCTGGGTGTCATCTAAAGCTATTGAAGTCAGCATGCCGTTTCCCGAATCAGTCGATGGCGGCATCATTGTGCGGGATGAAGTAGGATATCCCACAGGTTCATTTGGATTTTAACCAACTTTCTTGTGGAGTCAATGACTGATAAATAAAATAGGTGTTCTCTTAGACAATGCACAGGAATTACTCAAACAGCCTGAAATAACAGAGAGCGATCTACTGCGACGCTTCAAGGTCGCCGTGAGGGACGCGCACGCATTAGGTTTAACATCAATTCACGATGCGGGGTTGGATCCTGTGTCCTTATCGTTCTTCAAGAGGTAGGAGTAATCTTTTAACTCCATATGTGTCATGTTAACGCTGCATGAAGACAAGCTGAACAGGGAGGTTTGCCAGTGAGTATCCCTCCTTGACTAAACTGGTTTGTACATTCTCTTATTATACACATAGATTCGTATCTATGGCATGTCATATTTCGATGAAAACCAAGAATATTGGGGAAATCGCACGAAGCCTTTGATTGGTGCAGGCGACGAGAGGCTAACTGCCCGAAGTGTCAAAATCTTTGCTGACGGTACGGTCACCATTTTTCAACGTAGCTGTTTTGAAGCAATCAATCTATGATTTTCAGGTGCCTTGCGGACAGGAGGAGCTTCGGTAATTATCATCTGCTTTGGGCGTTTTCTAGCTAAATAATAGTTTTTCGGAAAGTTATACGAGCCATATGCGGACAATCCTACAACGAGAGGATTCATGCGTTTGGAACCCCATATTCTGTTCGACGTCATCCCCAAGTTTTTGCGTGATGGGTGGCAAGTGGTCAGTTCCATATTACTTTTGGTGTACACATTCAAGTTGAATATATCTGGTAGAATGTGCATGCAATAGGCGACCGGGCAAATGGCATTGTTCTTGATGCCTTTGAAGCATCTTTACAGGGAGTAAATGTTACTGCTTCCAGGCCACGACTTGAACATGCACAATTCATGATGGATTCAGACATGAAACGTCTCGGTAGACTTGGAGGTATGATTGTGATCTTTAATTGGACTTTCCCGTCGTATTTATCACTTTATCTAGTTATTGCCAGTGTCCAACCTACTCATGTGTGAGTAAGTCTTGGACTGGTGCCCATGATGTGTTCAAAATGTTGTCACCCATGTAGGATCAGTGACATGTGGTATGCCCAAGAACGCTTGGTATGTCACAATGTCACTGCCTAGTGTGCAACACCCCAATCCACCCACACATTCTAGGGTCCAGAACGTGTGAAAGGGCTGTATGCTTTCCGATCTCTCATTGACAGTGGTGCAAGGATTACATTGGGTTCAGATTTTCCTGTTGAATCTATGAATCCCCTTTCTGGATTCTATGCTGCAATAACTCGTGTGTCCTCTGATGGAAAATCCCCTCATGGACCTGGTGGCTGGTATGTGTATATAGTGCTGCATGATGTTACCCAGTCTTGACTGCTTCCACAGGTTTCCAGAGCAATGTATCAGCCGTCAGGAGGCTTTAAGAGGTAACAATCAGTGTTCATACCTAGTGGAAATGATTTAATTGGTGCATGGATAATATTCAGGGATGACCATTGACCCTGCCTATGCCTCATTTACTGAGACCATACTTGGTTCTCTGGAAGTGGGCAAACGTGCTGATTATGTGGTTCTATCTCAAGACATCATGACTGTTCCTGAAATCAACATTCTTGCCACTCAAGTTTTGGCAACTATCATGGATGGAAAGCCAGTATATGGAGATATCTGATTTCTAAAATTTATTTATTCGGTGGTTTTGGGGTTCATGACCATTGTACTTTCTACAGCTGGCCAGTTCCGTTTAACCCTCACCAATACCCAGCATTAGGTAAGTAGTCTTGTGTTTGTTTTACTTGTACAATAGCCTTGCATACCTTTGTTTGACATATGGTTATACTTTTACTGCTCCATGCTATTTTCCCTCATTATTATGCAGATGAAGTTGCCACATGCATTATGAGTTGTACATATCAGTATGTTACTATTGTTAGGAAACATGCACAGTTACCTATCATAATTTTTCTTATTTTTTTGCAATAGTATTACACCAAAAAAACATTAAAATTATCAATGAATGTGACTGTGAGACAGATAATTTTCATGTGTCCTATATTTAGAATATGTACACAACTGTATGCTTGTGTTGTAAAACAGTATTCAAATATTGTACAACAGTTGTAACTTAGTATATAAACCAATAAATACTAAGAGACATGAGTTATATTCTCTTAGGATTCCCACCATCACCTTGTGTGCAGAAATGCCTTCGTCAACCAACCATTCTATTATTACCACATCACATCAAACTTTGATCCCCCTTTCTATATTCGTTGTGTCTTCTTGTAGAGCCCACACGAAGATCCTAGTGTGGATTTGGTGTTGCTCTGACAGAAGAACACAACTCTTATTCTGTGTGCCTCACTTTTGTTTCACCCTGCCACATCTGATTACCAATCCCCAATCCTCTTGTCATGAGATGAGAGTAACTTGTGTTTATGTAATCTACTTTCACTTTGTAATCCATGCATCAGCACTGCCTTATATTGCGGTTGTCAGTGCTCGAAAGGCAGTACTCATCTGTAGGACAGCTGCAACCAGACAACCGTTCAGCTCTGGTTTAGTGTACTATTTTTAGTACTAGTTATGGCCTTTTGCATTAGTGTAATAATTGCTGAATTGGATTGCTGAAGAAAAGGTCCCGAGTCAGCTGAAGAACCTTATTAGGTTTTATTTTTAGCAATGACATCATGACTGATCACATAATTTCCGATCCTGCTAATCATGATCTTACACTGGAAGAGAAAGTTGACGCACTCACTACGCAACTTTCTCAACTAGTAAATTACATCATGCTCCAAAACCCTGTCCAGCCGGCA